>VZRE01006779.1:0-280795 GCA_013396775.1 Cephalopterus ornatus
CCCGGGGCGGCGGAGCGCAGAGAAGGCGGTCAGTGGGTCAGTCGGGGCGGGGGGGGGCGGCCCCTGCCCACGCGTGGAGCCCGGACACGGCGCCGCGAGCGCGGCTCCCCCGGAGCCGGGTCGGGGGGCTGGGGCAGGACCGGGGGCCCCGCTGCCACACCGCCACCAGTGTGCTGCTTTTCTCATGGCTTCTCTCAGTCACCCATGAAAATTTAATGAGGCATTTAGGGCTGTTACCTTCAGAGTCAATGGAGGAAGCATATTTAGCCTAATGCACTTGCTGCCGAGCCAATAGGTCTGTTGCAGGCGGATCAGAAGTCATGGAGAGACTCTCCTTTCAACACAAAATTCACGACCCATTAAACTTATTCTGTGATAACAGCTTCTTTACAAACGGGGACCCATAGAAAACAGAGGCTGTCATGCACTTCCCGAAAGGATTTACATACAGAGAGAAGTACATTCGCCAGGTTATTGCCATTTCACTACTATTATCTCCAATCAATGCATAAAAGCAGCTCTGCTCTCGCTAACTGAGGTAAATGACCAAGAGAAAAGCTTTTTGCAGCCTCCAGATAGACCTGATTCGCCCCCCGGGTCTGAGTGGCCGCACCTCCCTCGGCTGACAGGGAAGAGGGCTCAAACCATTACAGGGTATTGGATCTGATCAGAAATTACGAGCAAGGTGTTCTGCCGGACATGCAAATATCCAACTGCTGACGTGCACTCTTCGAGATTACAGCCAAGGAGTGATCACCAAGATGCTCACAAAGTAGAAAGATGTCTACAGGTTATTTTACCTCCACCTGACAGGCAGGAGATCTGAACCAATGTGGCAACATGCTTAACAGGGCAAGGAGCGCTCATCCAGGAGCAGAGGGAAAGGCACAGTGAACAAATTGATTGAAAGTACATGCACATATCTGGAAACGTTCTCAAATACTATCAGTTTCATCTCCCTCAATTATTCCTTCCGTATCACATTAGGTATTAGGCATAAAAGTTAAAGTCATGTAATAACCTTTACAATTGTAGTGGTTTTGATTTTAGACCCTCCTTGGTAACCAGGTTGTAACTGAGGAAGTAGTCATCCTCCCAGTATTCCATACGATTTTCTACGTAAACCAGGGTATAAATAAGAAGGGGGAGAAGCCTCTTGCTCTCTTTCCTTTCCGGTGGACCCGAGAGCAGGTTCTCTGCTATCGGCTCTGCTCGTGTGGAGGAGTGAGGCCCAGTGAGGCCTTGTGGACCTTGAGAAGCGGAGAGTGCCGGTGGTCGCTTGGTGCAGTTCTGCTATCTCGAGGAGAGTAGTAAGATTTTCTCTTGTTAGTTTTTTATTGGTTACTCCTGGGTTTTTTACTGTGTATATCTGTTTTGGATTTTTTTTTTCCTTCCCTCTCCCTTTTCCCTTCGGGGCAGGGGGGGGTGTTCGGAGTCCCTTCTCCTGTGTACATACTATTCTAATTGTATATAAGTGTAAATACATGTGTATATTATTGTACAGCTTTGGTCTGCTCATTTCGGCATTTCAGTAGCTTTTCCCTTCTCCCTTTCCCTTGTGTTCATAGAGGGGGTGGGGGGAGGAAAGGCTGCAAACTGTAAGGTTTGAGCATTCGGCAGAAAGGTCCGATCCAAACCGTTACAACAATGTAACAAAAACGCACTTCAAAATTCAAGCCACAATTACAGAAATAGTTGTCAGAATGGAGACTTTCACTATTAGACCTGTTTTCTTCATTTCAATTTATTACAGACATGAAAGGTGACATTAACAATTGAACCCACTTATTCTGATGTGAATTAAAAAAATTAAGTTCTAGTATTCAACTTAATTGCAGCAAAATTTCCTATTGGTGAGAATTTCACCGTCTAGGAAGACAAAGAACTTAAGAAGAAATAAAGACACAGAAGTCACTTTTTCATTTCAGCATCCTTGAGGAGGCATGTGGCTATGCTTGTCTGCAAGTATTAAGTCCAATAAAAAGTTGGTGATCCTTAGTTCGCAAAAGGCATATTTTTTGTTGGGGAAGCAGTAAATTAACTGCTCTACTCGCTTGCCCATTATGCTATAAAATGAAGTTGCACTTATTGTGTTGCTGGCCTCACTGAGGTCCTGCAGTTTATAGGAAGGGTACTAATGGTTGACTAAGAAGAGAAGGAGCTTTGAGTGAGTGCAAACTT
This sequence comes from Cephalopterus ornatus, assembly GCA_013396775.1. Lineage (NCBI taxonomy): Eukaryota > Metazoa > Chordata > Aves > Passeriformes > Cotingidae > Cephalopterus > Cephalopterus ornatus. The sequence goes on from VZRE01006779.1 coordinate 2,182, forward strand.
CATTCAATTTCTGAAATGGATGGATGCAAGACTTGCTAACAATATTTTTAAAATATAAATATAAATATAAAAGACTACTAGCTCACAGCTTGTAATATGAATGCAAATTAACTTGTAATTATACTATGCAATTTTCTACTTAAAAAAAAAAAAGAAAATAGAACAGATCTGAAGAGTAATATGAACTGTAGTTCTTTATTTTGTTCTTTCATTATGCAGGAGTTGCCATAAGGAATCTGCTCTGTTTTATTGTATGATATTTTTTAGGCCATAACTTTGCAACCCAAAATCTCACATGAGAACATATACACGGTCACAGTTCCTTCTCTAGTGACCAATGAGCAGAAGAGAAAGAAATTTGGTGTGAAGACTGACAGATACCTTTTTTCTTATCTGTAAAGTTTATTTAAACTCATCATTCCTATATTCTCCTTTCTGATGATGCTCTGTGCCATCACAAATTATGTGATAAATCATTAAGATCTGTAGGCCAAATATGTAATTTCCACTAAGCACTGATCAGCTGAAGGACTGAAGACAGAAACCTAAAAGCATAGTTCTCAACTATTTTCCAGTGCGTTGAATAGTGAGTCACCTCTGCAGCTCTCAGTCCCTTAGTGCTTGCTAAAAGAACTAAAGGGAAAGTAGTATCATCTTCTTAGTTCCTGATTAGATTTGAGAAAACAGGACAACGATCCTAAGCTATTTAAGTGTTTCTGTACACTCAGTTGAGATAAGGATGAATTCAGTGTTACAGCCAACAGCACTGCACAAATTGTTGAAAGAATCGCCTGAAAACAACATTAGAATATCTGCTACTGATACCTGCAGACCTGTTTTTTAAGTAATTTGTTATACTACCCAATTTCAGTAGAACTGCAGTTGTTAGTAAACTGCTGTACCCCACAGAGCAAAAATGTTTACCTGGAAATAAGCGATAATTTGCAAGATAATTATTGACTCTTGTCGAGGTTTCTAACTCCCTAGGAAAAGGGTAGTCAAAAAACTTCACAGTTTACCTCATGGGCAAGTTAATCAGTTTTGTTCAGCTGCAAGTCTATGTGAAATGCTAAGGCAGTATGCCCACTGTAAAACCACTATTATTCTGCAAAAATGGCAAATCCCTGGCCACAAACCCCATAGGGTTCTTGTCAGTGTAACAGCCATTAGCATTAATGAGAACTGGACATTCTCTGAGATGGAATATAGGTCTTATCTTCATTAAACTAATCCATGTATCTCAAGCTGTGCTGATGCTAAAGGACTACCAAATAATGGTACGGAGAAATTTTGAGAGATGTTTGAGGAGGTTTTGGTGGTGCTTTCAAAGAATCTAGAAGGGAACAATACACAATGTTACACTTCACTTGATTCAAGTGGGTATTCAAATATCTGAAGAGAGAATCAGCTGTTATTTCTGCTATAAACATCTTGCTAAAATACAGTACAACATGCAGATCCATCCATTCCTTGCCAACTGAGCTCACAAAATGTCAGCCTCCTCACAAAACCCCTCTTCACATCTACTGATTTACATTGTAGCCCACAGCAGGATCATCTTGATCACTCTGGAGATACTCTACATGAATAGTTCCTCACACAACAGTGATTTCAGTCTAATAAGTTCCTCTAAGGCAATTAGGCACTGACTGAAAAGAATACCTGCTGCATTATCAGTAGCTATGGTAGCCCATCTTTTACCATTGTATCCACACAGTTATCTCCTTAGCTATTCAGTAGAACAATTAATCATGATTTGGTATTCATTCTCTATTTTCTCAAATGCAAAGAAACTCAGGTTTCTCATTCCACTAAAGATTTATTAGGGATATTTTCTCAGAGATACCAACTCAGCCGATAGGTCACTAAGCAGAACATGTTCCTGAACACGATTCTTGCCCACCAAAAAGATCTGTGTAGAAAAATTGTGGTGGTTCGTAATGGAAAATGAGAAGCCACTCTATAATCTGACAGTGACACATCAGGAAGAGGTTATGATAATCCTTGACCACACAGTGCAATCTGGTAAAACATGCATCATCCCAAAAAAAAAATGACATCTATCCATTAAAAGCTATCACGTTGAAATACTCAAAAGGGAATTAAGCCTTGAATGTTCCAGAGACTCATTACTAGTTTCTGAAGGTGAAGCTTCTACTATTATGACTTGGTCTCAGGAGGAACTCTTCTTTTCATATATCTCAACAAAGATTGCACAATCTTGCAGTTACACACGCAAAAAAGGATTCAGGAGCTTGGTCCAAATCCCAGCTTTGTCAGTGACCTTGGAAAAGTCAACCTACACTCTTTTTATGTCCATCTCTACCACACCTATGTCAGAGGCCTCCTATAAGACTTTCTCCAGCAACATTTGGAAATATCACAGAGACAGGCAAAGACATACATAAACACTAACCATTGTTATATATGTGACCATTCATTCCATTTTGAGTCCTGGGATGAAAAACAGAAACAGGATCTCATCATTACATCTCCTAGCCCCTGTTATTCTCCATCACATTCTCACAACATTACTGAACTAACCCTAGTGCAAACACTTTCCTCAGCTGCAAATGAGCAGCTCCAAGTGTCTCAGACTACACCTCCAAAATCAATCTTCTAGTAGATGGCAGCAAGTAGATGCCTGTCCTGCCAAGTAATGGAATTTGTGAAATCACTGGAGATTATGATCCACATTATTTCCCAGATGCCCATGAAAGAATCTGTGATTCTTCAAGTGCAGCGATCAGCTTCTTCACAAATCCAAACTGCTTCATATTTCAAATCCTTTTTGGCAAGGTGCATTTCCCTTCACAGCCAATTAACTGCAAACTAATTTAGAGTGGGTTTGCTTTTGCAAACATAAGTGTCAGGTTCCAACAGAGAACATGTTGCTAAGAGCAGGATATATGCACACATTCTGAGTTCTGTTGTTCTCTCATATGCCCCCTCCCCACCCCGACATCACTGATGATCCACACAGAGACACCGCAGCATTTAGTAAGTTCCTTTCTAGGAAAACTTCACAGGTGAAGAAAACTTTCAGCATCCCTTATATCCTGAAAGCCCACATGTTCTGTATTAATTTGCGAAGTACTCGCACTAGTTTAAACACATATAAAAGGGTACCTACTACGGAGAATGTATTTCTACTATGGAAAACAAAGAATATCTGCTGTATAGAGAATTCTGAAATTTGGCTTCACTCTGGATTACAGAGTAAAAGGGAGTCTGAAAATTTTAAACTCTCAATTTCTCCAAGAAGAAAGCTTATTGCAGCCTGTTCTTAAGATTTTGTCTACTCTAGCAAGCAGTCAACACATTTAAGCTTTCTGATTTGGACAATACTGCAACTTCTTTTTACCAAGTATATATTTATCTTCATTATTTCCTTATTTTCAGATGTGAGCTTTACAATGGAAAACTTCAGACTCAGAGGTTCTTAAAGATCTTGGCTCTTGTCACAGCCTGTGATTTTGACAGCAAAAGATCCACTTGCCATTGTAAAAAAAATTTTTTGTTAAAAAGAGACAGATAAACATGATATTTAGGGCTGCATTCCTCTCAATTTCTGCCAAAATAACAGGTATTCAGGAGACAGCAATTGTGTGTAGTGAATGTCCTCAACAAGTAAGGTTGTTTTTCATTTTCTCTTATGTCACATTACATTTTCCTCTTTATATTTTCCTTTAAATATTTAGACAGAGCAGAGAGTTTTAAACATGTCATTGACACAAATAAATGTTTAGGCAGTCATTCTACCTTGGGTTCAGCTCTTGTCAGATCTGATAAGTTAAATATCACTGGATCTGGTCAGTAATTGGATGGAAGACCTCTGAGGAAAACTCAAGTGCTGAACTAAGTGGCTCTGGTTACTCAGTAGGTGTTTTTCTAACCTCAGACTCATCCTGAAAAATGCCCTCAGCATGGTATTATGAGCACTAGCTGAAAAAGGCACTTTCAAGTAAGATTTAATGTATTATTTCTGTTAGGCACTAGAAAAGACTCCTAACTTTCCTTTCAAACTTGCTTAGCCCACTTTCGAGCTAGTTGAGCCCACTACTATATAAAGCTATATTTGAAAGTATGAAATCAATTTTTCATCATTTTCCTTTTAATAATAATAAATTTTTTAAAACTGTTGTTTAAATAGTCATTTGTACATTTCTTTGCCCTTAATGCCTACATTCCCGACCTTTCCTCTTATTCCCTCATTATGTCTCTGAGGGGTCAGCCTCAGTCCAGCCCATGGACATCCCTGCCCATGGCCGAGGGGTTGAAACCAAAGGATCTTTAAGGTCCCTTCCAACCCAAACCATTCTGTGATCCTATGATGAAGTGGAACTGACACTGATGGGGCCACTCCATCCTTCAGGCCACCGAGTACATTGAGGCCAAGGACTGAGGAATTCTGTGACTTGCTTATGAACTCCAGCCTTCCACGTTATGTGGCTTAACAATCAACTAACACCTGCGGCTCAAATATAAGATCTCAGCACTTCTGGGACCCTACAAAATATCACGAAATTAATGAACAGGTAAAACTAGCTCCTGGGATGTCAATTTTCTCCTTGTTCAGCAAAGAGGCTGGACCTAGGAGCTCCCAGTCCCTGTTCCCACTACACAGGGAGGGTTTGCACAAGTCTGGAAACCTCGGCTCTAGGCAGCATGCCAGACTTCAGCCAAACGTATTTGTCTAAGTTGATATTTCTGTAATACATTTCAAAACATGACAAATCATTACTTTCTGATGTTCGGTATTCATATTTTTTTTTTTCCTCTTTAAGCTTTCCAGGCAGAAATGGAAATTGCAAGTGCCACCATAGCAACTCAGTGCAATAATATAAATCTTCAAATAACAATTTAAATGAAGGATGTGTGAAGTATTTTTATTTTGTAATAAATTTATAGGTGTCAACTAGATCAGGGCTTCATTTCTAAACAGGTTTTGCTATTTATTTAAAAAGACAATCCTTCACTTGGAAGAGATTATAATGTTAGCCTGAGACAAAACACTGAGGTTTAACAAAACATCTCAAATCCATACTGTTTATTTATATCAGAAAACTGCTCACTGGAACAGCTTAGGTTCCTAATTGTCTATGTCACTTTTTACTCTTGGCTTTCTTATTCACATTTAATCAGAAATTATGACAGAACCAAGACTGAATCTATAAGACCCAGTTAGGGAATCCTCATTGACTGTCACAAAACCAGGATAATTTCAAAGGTTGTTAACAAGTGGGATTTTTAGAAGACTGACAGCTGTTCTATGCTTAAGGTCCAGTTTGAGACTATGCAGCATATCTGTAGAAGAAATTATAGTTTTTCACATATGTGATTCCTCTGGCTGAGGTGATATCTCTCTGAATCAGGATAACACTCAGCTAATCAGGGAATACAGTGGCACCCCTTCAAGCCAATGCAAGGGCCGAGTTCCAGTTTTCGATGCTAAGCATGCCCTGTTGGAACTTTTAGAAGGCTGACTTTCACGTATATTGTGCATTAAAGACGGAATCTGTATGCCAACCTCTAGCAAAACTGCCAAAGACAGCAGCATCAGTATCCAGAGGAGTTACAAGGAATCAAGCTTGCACACAGAATAAAAATACATCCGAGTTATTGTTAAGCCAAATAACCCACTCCTTTCTGATTCCTTCATTTCTCATCAACATCTACCTAAATGTATCTCCTTTACAATGAGTTTGTTTCCTCAACATAAAAAAAAAAAAATTGAACAAGAATACAGAGATGTTTGTCAGCTTTCAGAGCAGGGAAAATCCATGTTGTTTAAAAAATAAGGCTTTTGCACATGCAAATATGTTCACTGTGGACTTAAATATATCATAGGCATAGTCTTTAGCAAGGAAAAAAGTCCAAATTTGATTATAAATAGATAATTGATTACAAAAGATCTATACCAGTCAACTGAATAGTTACCTTCTGTTGAAGTACAAGTCCTTGGGAGTGACAAATGTCAATACATAACACAACTGAGGAGTGGGTGGTAAGCAAGAGTAGATCCATCTGGTCTGTTGATGAGGAAGGAAGAGGGAGTGTGACCAGTAACACATATGCCAGGGCACATACTGGATGAGAAAATGTGAGTGTGGAGCTTCCCCAGTCTCATGCCCTTATGTTAACTTCAAATCTGTGGTAACGTATGTTCCAGCCCTGCACATTGCTGCCCATATTTGTGCTCCAGACGTAATCCCCCAGGAACACATGAGCATGACTTGTACTGGAGAAAGTGGGGTTCATGGGAAAATCTACTGACATTAAACAATGACAGTAAATGAAATTAGAAGTTGCTAACATCTGTTTACAGGTAGCCATAATAAATCCACCTTCCCACTATTCCTATTCTTTGAACAGCTTCCTTTTCTAATCCATGGCAGGTTTTCCAGTCTGTCTGACACACCTACTCACTGCTTTGCCTCTACCATAGTCTGGAAACTTAATCCTCTATCTATAGAACCCTAATTTGCTACACCTTCTGAAGATGATTTTGCATTGAGCTCAGGAAGCATGGATTTTATATGTGTTTTGATGAGCCATCAACTATTTTAGATACTATTCACGTTCACCAACAGATTTCAAAATGAAACAAAATCTGCCTCTCATCACATGCACAACAGGACGTAACAGATGTCACAGAGAAACCAAGTAATAGCAGTTTTCATGGCTGAATTCAACAATTACCTCTGTGCTCCACTCTGTGGCCTCTGCCATAAAGCCCAATAAAAATGAGACAACTACCCCCAGGAGTCCAGTGAAAACTTTTATAAACGAAGTCTAGAAAGACACAAGCCAGGAAAGCATCCAAATAGACATCTTTCACACTAAAACCCACCCAAGAGTTAGGTCATATCTAATCTTGAATGCACTGTGTCCTGTTGGAGCAAAGAAGGATGTACACTGCTGGCGAAAGAACAAAACTGATGTCTCTTCTGGGAAGAACAAATACTGTGCCCACGTTTACACTATAACCTCACTCTCATGGTCGTATTTGCTGGCAGGAATGGTATCCTCTTGGTAATTCCATCACCAACCAATTGCAGCCAGTATGAACACACTGTAAACCCCCCTCTTACAAAACTACAGCATTTGGCGGCTCCTTCCCAAACCCTCTCTAGATAAAAAGCCCAATGAAGATCCTTTTCTTCGGCTCATTGCACAGGAGTTGTACATGGCTTTTCTGTCCCTGTGTGATTTTCTCCTGCAATGTGTACTCAAGGTTAAAGTGCTGTCCTTTCTCCTTGGTGATATCTGTCACTGAACTACCAAAGTGTGCATGTTACATCTTGCCAAGTGGATTGTCAGGGATGAAAAGATAGACCTTTAGTGTATGGTGTGACCTTAGTGCATTCCCTTTAAACATGTAAAAAAAAGGAAGGAAAAGCACCTCTCCTCTTTTCCATTTGAAGGGGGGGAAGGCCATTAAGTGGCACTTTGGGTGCAGTAGCCCTCACATTTATTGCAATTATTATGGCACCTGGAGGCTTCAGTCGAGACCGCAATCCCTTTATGATGAGCAGTGTAGGACATAAAGCAAGAGAAAAGCCTTATCTCAAAAATGCATAAACTAAACACAGCTGTAAAGGCTAGTAAGAAAAAAATCCTCATTCCTGTTTCCATCATAAGGAAAGGAGACATAGGGCATAAGTGAGCTTTTCTCCAAAATCCCAGTGAAATCTGTGGCAAAGTCAGGGGGAAGGAGTCAGGTCTCTGCCAACTGCTCAGCTGACACCTCCATTTCAGAACAACACATCTACGACACAGACCTCATCTTCCAAGTTCTGCAGCTCTTTCACATCATGCACAGCCTTTGAAGAGACTTGTAGAATAGTAAATCAACATTTTGCAAAGCTAATTTCATATGTTGGCCTTTCCAGGATAATGCAGTTTGTTAATTTCTCTGTATTTGCCACAAAACAGGGCAAGAGAAGAAAACCACAAGCTTTGGACAGCACAAACATTACCTGTAGGAAGTGTCCAGGCGATGCATCTTGGCATGACTTCCAACTCCTCTTTTCCATCCAGTATGCACATCCAATTGGGAATGTCCGTTTTACTATCAATTAACCTGGCCTAGTGTTTGAACACTCACTGTGATTTAAACATCACCACACAAAAGAGTATTAAAGCTCAAACATGACTTAGAGCACGGATTAACAACAATCATATTGGAACTATCCCATTTTAGCCAAAAGGGAGTAAGATTAAATGCAATTAAGAGCTCACAATGATGTCATAAAGATAACTAAAAAAAATTAAGGCAAGTGGGCAAGAAGCAATCACTTTCTGTCTGGAAACAGTAAAATAATGACATTCTGATTGTTCTTAGGGTCACCAAGGCCAAAATGTGCAAAATGACCTTCATTAAGGCATACTTTATACTTCTGCTAGGGGACTGTTGCATCTGCTCCTTTCGATTTGGCTTGTTTGAGTAACAAAGCTCCCAGTGATCATCTAAACCTCATTTGAAGCACCTGTGAACAATTCATTATATTAATATAACAGCAGGGGAGGAGTACAGATACTAATAAATAGGTTGTTGAGCAGCTTTTGCTGCCAAGGTTGCTTTACACAGCAAGGCAATGTCCTCTCCACCCAAAAGCTAGGGAACTGCACTGAGACACTGGGATGTGTTGTACCACGACGTGTCAGAACACACATCTGGTGGCAGAGAAGCATGTAAATTAATTTTTCCCTTCAAAGCGGTTGATAAACGTGTGTTTAATACTTCTGAGAGACTCCAGCATGATTTGAAACAGTTTGTTCTCAGTTAGCATGGAACAAATGTTCTCCAGCTAAAGGTGGCTATGAAAGGCATTTGGTAACGATTTGTACCAGCTGGGCTTCTCATTACTTTGAATAGATTTGTGTAAATCAGCACATAAAAATAAGCAAGTGGTCAATGCCTTTAATTGCATTTGGATGTAGTGTAGTAATGGCAAATATCAGAACTTTTGTATTTGTCCTCACAGTCTGCAGTTTTAGAAAATAGATTTTTTTTTTTTAATAGAAAACGCAGCAAAAAGATTTTGTTGTTAACATCTATTTAGTCTGGTTTCACTTAGTCGCATTTTGCAAATGTCAGTGAAAAGCAAAGGTCAACTGGGAAAAAACTGTGTTATGGATCGGTACAATTACAGAATGCAGAGTAGCACGCGGTTATGGAATAAGCTTAGGAGGAAAACATATCTGCAGTGTGGGATAGACATGGGGCAAAATACTGCTCAGGGACCAGAATATCTATCACTTTAAAGTAGTAGGAAAAATACCGTTTATGTTACTGTCTTTAAGATATTTTACCAAAGAAACAGAGGAGAACATCACATTTTCAATTAACTGCCACTTTTTTTTTTTTTTGATATTTGGGCAGTCTGGAAGCATCTTGTGTTTGACCACCAGTTTGCAAGTCAGAGCATCCTCACTGCACTCTTGCTAGAGTGATTTTCTTTTTCCATTGCACAAAGAGATCTGTAGGAAACTAGAAGCAAAGTCCCCATAGAAGATGTGGGCTGTATTCCTCACTGCACAAAGGATTTGGGAAAATACAGTAAGGTCTAACTTTTAAAAGTGTTCAACATTCTCTAAATCAGTATGTGTTAAGTATCTAAAAATCTATATCTTTCTTTTTGTCTCTGTTATTATTCTGGGTATGGGAGTTGCCCAGAGAAGCTGTGGATTCCCCATCCCTGGAATTGTTTAACACCAGGTTGGGCAGGGCTTGGAGCAACCTGGTCTAGTGGAAGGTGTCCCTGCCCATGGCAGGAGGGTTGGAACTGGATGATCTTTAATGTCCCTTCCAACCCAAACCATTCTGTGATTCTGTGATGATTCTATAGCACACGAAGAAACTTCAAAAGAATGTGTGGTTAATAATTATAAAGCATTCTGCCCTTACAGACTTGGTTGAGAATTTGTAACTATTATTATTCTGGAAAGCACAAAAAATCCATACAGAACGGTCTCCAGACAGTTGAACTGGAATAGACTTTGCCTGTTTTCATCCCTTTATATAAAGTAGTGAAAATTAGAAAAGGAAGGATACTACATATATCAAGAGTCAGGAGGGAGAACATTTTAAACATAGAATTTAATACAATCAATAAATTTTATATCAATATAACAGAGTAAACAATGTGACTCTCGTAACATCACAACCTCACACTTTCTACATCATCTTAGACATGAATCAAAGATTATTTCTGCCAGCCAAATTTGTCTTTACAGTACAACCTTTTTATTCTGTAAATACATTTGCTGGTTTCTCAACATCCGATTAAACATGTGCGGAGAAGCCATAAAGATACCCAATTTGTATTTTTGACTATTGATGAATTATTTTAAATGTAGAAGCCATAAAGTAATCAAACTCCACTACTATTACCTCTTTGCTGGCATTGATTTAGCAAAAATTGGTAATTGTTCACGCTGCTTGTGGGGTATCAAATATAATTTCCACACTTACTATGAAATCCTCTGCAGCAACATCAAATTGAAGAATGGACAAAACTGCTTTTATTAAAAAAAAAAAACCAGATAATTTTTATCATTTTTCTGTAAAAGTTGCTCATTTGAAACCTTTGAGCCCAAAGGAATCACATGACACAAACAGGTTGAGGGATTTTCAGTAATTGCATCTTTCCCATCTATCTTCTGCATAGATAGCTATGAAATAAATACTGCGTGTGAGCAAGTATAAAAATGCACTTGAGGTACTTCTGTTAGATAGAATCTCATCCTCTTGAAATTGCCTTTCACATGAAAGATGCCCAATGACAACCAGCATTTTAACTGGCTGGGAATATATACAGTCAGTTACCCCTCAGCCTTAAACTGTTATCTGATTTGTCCCATAAAGCAAAATATATGAGGTACATGATACAGCATGGGGATAATGTACAATAAACATAACTTACTCTGAAGGAAAATGAGTTCCTGTTGGATCATCTCACAATAGAGTCAACTATGCAAGAATCCGCCCAATCTGCCCCAACTGTGTTCTTGTTTATATTCCTTTATCCCATATGCATAATTAAACTCAGTCTTTTTTGTAAGATAGTTCTGTGATAGCTTTTAAATTACTTATTCTCATGAAACCTGCCAAAACTTCTTTTTTCCCCCTTTTGAAAATGCAATGTACATTATTTGCTGCACTGGCAAGGAGGTACAATCAGACTGTTCTTTCTTAGCCTTTCCCTCTCAATCTTTACAAAGCATGCAATCACCATTGCCTTTTGAGGTTTCTTCTCAGGACAAGAGAAGCTGTGGCTTATGAACAGTGGAATGTATTTAAATGACTTTCAAAAATCATGAAGTTAAAAGCTACTGGATTTCTGTAATAGTTCCTAAATATGTTTACATTTTAACAGGGATTATTAACTTATGTCTCCCTTAGAAGATAAAAGGAAAAAATATTTCTTTATAGGACAATTTACAACAGTTATTTATTTTTTCAATGAATGCAGATACTATGTCAAGTTTTATCCATATTCTGGAGTTATGTAATTTTGTACATATCAATCATCACTTTAGATGTTTTGTATCCATTTAAAGGGATAAATATTTGGAAAGAAAGTCTTCACGTAGCTTGTATTCTCAAATAATGGCTATAAATTCAAAAGCAGAGGTTCTGGGGTATCTTTCTTCACCTACACATGTGCTTGCATTGAGGAAATTTGAACACGTAACCCACACACTCTGAAAAAGTACAGAAGTTGAGGCTTCAAGACATAAAGGCCCACTCTGAGTTTGTCCCATTAGATCAGAATAAAAGAAGTCAGGAGGACCTGTGGCCTGAGGAACTGTCATCTAAATAGTTGATAGTCTTTGGCTGGAAGGGAGCCTGAAACACATATTTTGGTAGTTACAAGCGTATTATTCTAATTTGTGATTTCTGAATGAAGATAAAAGAACATTATTAGGGAATGAGGTGAAAAAAAAAGGAGATAGGGTCAGGAAATCTGGCAGAGAACAGTGTGGTGAGGAAGGCACACGTGTGGGAAAGCTGAAATGGGCATACAGAGCTGCAGGGACAGATGGAGTCAGAGCCAGGCTGTGACACAGGTCCCACACAGCTTCTGTGGGTGACCAAACAACACAGACCCTTCTAGTAGAGATTTTGCACAGGAAGGTCTATGCACAACAAATTCATTATTGCTTTAAAAAGCAAGCATGTCAAAACCAGCTTTTGATTCTGGCAGCATCATAATTTTCACCTTTAATGGGCCACTAAGGTCTATGGTTTGTTAGCATTATGCAAATCTTATTTTAAAGAATGCAAGTTGGAAGAATTTGGCCATATATGGGTTTGTAGGATGAGTAATTCCCCTAAGGTTTCCCAAACTTGCCCTTACTGTCACAAGTTCACTGCAAACACAGTCTGAAATTTCATCTGTTCTCATTGACCATTTCCCTCTGGCTTTCTTGTGTTGTGTTTATTTTTATTATTCCTTAATTAGATTACAAACACTTTCTACAGAAACAGTAAAACATCGCCTCTGGTTCCTGGTAACAGTACATTTTAAATGTATATTAACTCAATGTTTTAATTTCAAGCTGAATGCAAATTAAATTAATCTTTCAACAGAAGCAGTAAGTTGTCATTTTTCTCAGTGCATGTCTCATGCAAAATTTGTTCACTGTTTAAAAAGCCATTTTTTAAACAAAATTGGTCACTGACTTCAGAACAAGCCTTGTTGCCTTGTGTTATTCCAGATCTGTACTTCATAGGAGGGAAGTCATCAAGACAGTTTTATCATTTTCCAGTCACTGCTCTTGCTACAAGCTTATATAAAGTCTTGCAAGCAGCTGGAAGTAATATTGTACCTTTCTGGAGTACCACTGTCTGCTTCACTACTGGCTGGGATCACTACTGTCTTGCCATCAAGGTACTAAAAAACATACTTCTTGATTTCCTTGACTTAGTGAAAAAGCTTTAACCACAAAATTTCCTAATAAGGAGCCATAGGGGTGACTAGTTTTGGCAATTAATGCCTTCTGCAGCAACTGCCAGCCTGATCCAGAAAGCAGTGGAGTAGGGAGAGTGCAATCCTTGCAAACACAGTGATACCAATCTCTCAGTGACCCCCGTGTGCCCAAGGAGGACGGCTGGGGAGGTGTCCCTCATCCCCACGGGACTCTTTATTTCACAGGCCTGGAAAAGGGCAATCAGTATCAATTGCTCATTAACCTTCTCCACTGCTGGAAATCTATTGGCGTGCCTGGGAGTGAAAACATCTTTATGAGAGCAGAGCCAGGGAAATGGAGGTGCAGGGAGTGGTGGGAAGGTTCACACATCTTCATAACCAAGAAACTAAAGGAAATGAAAGGAAGGGTGGATACGACAGGATTTTAGTTTCCATTAGCATCACAAAAATAACATATTCAGCATAAAAGTGACATATTTTCCACAGGACCTATTTACCTCTAAGACCAGAGTCTCTTTCTCCTGACAGTTAAATTATGGAGAAATTTCTCCCAGGATTTATCTTTTATTTTAAGCCATTAGTTGTTCGCTGTTTAGGACAGGTCTGAACAGTTTTATCCAGTATTGCCTGAAAAGGTTTGTTGTGACATCCGATACTCAGTGTCAGCTCTGTGGGGAGGGCACAGATATTCTCAGAGGTTATCTGAGTCCTGAGTCCTTAAAAATAACGTTCGCTGTGAAGCTTAAATCAGCACTGTCGGGGGCACCCAGTGTTCCTCCACACAGCAGCCCAAGGCTGCCAGAGGTATTACCATTGCTCTATTGAAGCTTGCTGTGAGGTGGAAATACTGCCCCGGAGTTCATGACTTTGTAGCTGTAAAAAAAAGATATAACTATCAGATCTTATTATACCACCTCATGCACAACTCAGTAGAAAGGGAAAATCCAACACAGGACTCTGTAGACCAAGAAATCCTAGAAAAGTTATTTGTGGAGGGAAAAAAAAACCCAAAAGCAAAACCCAAAGAGGTGGAAAGAGCAGGTTTAACTTTCCATCTGCACAGTACAGACATCCCCACTGAAAACTGAAGGGTTTACACTTTTATGATCCTTGTGTGACTGACACACTAATGAGCCATGCCCTCCCTGCTAGTTTTTAATTGTGTACATTAACCTGCACATTAAAAACACTGCATTTGTTTGAGACTGTGGAGAAATCAGTTTGCCTAAAACATTTTTTGCAAAGATTTCATAGATCCAGGATGAAAATTTTCTGATGAAAATAAATGAAAGAGACTGAGATAAGAGAACCCCAAGTTAGATTCGTGCCCTCCCTAATTCAAGTATTCCATCTCTCATTCTCCTACCCTTTAGCTCAATGAATATTTATTCTTACAAAGCAGAAGGCCTTTAAACAGAAGAGATCAAAAGCAACAGAACAAATCTGCAGCCTTGTGGCTGAGTCCCCCTCCACATGGGCTGCAGGAGGACAGATTAAAACCCTCCTCCCAGATATGTGCCCACCCAGCCTATCCATATCCTCATCACCATCTCACAGGCCTTCAGAGGGCTGGGAATGGACAAGAGCTTCTGACTCTTGGTCATTACACATGCTATTAATCAATTTTTGTGTTGCTATTAATAAACATTTCCATTTTTAGAGGTGCACATCTGGCACTTGATGCTCACCTGCCCATGCTACCAGCCTAGGTACGAATGTTTCAAGTATTCATTCTCCTTCCCCTTAGTGTTTCCCTTCAAAGGGTGCTCACTGTACACAGGACACCAACACAAATATTATCTCAGGTTATTTTTATGTTTGTCCTAAGTGGTAACGTTGCCAGTAAAGCTATCATGGCAGGATTTCACCCATAAATACAGCCTGAGAATGAAGTTTGATGACTTGCAGAAAATATCAGGAGATTGATTTGCTACTGAAGAAATAAGACCTAAGAACTATTAGAAATTAAACTAAACATTCACTTTCTATGACACATATGATTTAATTTTTACACAGACCTGTGAGTGACACTATAAACACTGCATTTGTTAAAATATTAATACAAATATCTATACACAAGGAAGAAATAATCAGGTGATGCCTTTACCTTCTGACAGAGGAAAAAGCTAATTTTAAAAAAATCTATTACTTCCCTTAAACAGGCATTGTAGGTTAGTTACAAGGAACACGTAGGTCACATAAAAGTGCAATGATAAAAAATGCAGGTACTGTGAAACATTTATAAAGGGAAAGTATGAGGGAGTATGTAGTTTAGAATCTGAAATGACATTTTGGCATGGAACAGATCTCCCACGGGGCAGTTTTGAAACTCCCAGAAATTCTTAAAATGACATCTTTCAAAATGAGCAAACATCAAATGCACTGAAGTAGTTACCTCAAAATGCTTTACTGATAAGTCAGGCTGGGAATATGCTAAAAATAAGTTGCCCAGTTTTACAGCTAGCAGGAGCCTCGTGCCAGGAGCTGTGACCCCTGTGAGTCATGGCCACACCGTCCCCATTCCAGCTTGTGTTAGCTCAGGTTTGTTCTGACAGACCAGGAGCACAATGGGGAAATGCATCCACAGATGGATATACCATGCACAGGGACACACACCTGGGCAGGCACTGACACGAGCCAGCACCAGCCATCTCTGGTGACCTCCAACCCAAAACAGGTGACAAGAGTGGCATCTCTGTCCTATGACTGCCAGGACAGCACATGCTTGTTTTACGTGGTTAGTGGCACAGAGAGCTCTCTCAAAAGGCTGAATTTATATTATTGAGCCTGTTTAGTTTGAAGAGGAAACAAGAGGGCAGAAAATGAATGGTACAATGCTGGCATTTAGCCATTTATTTAATAAGTCTGTGGAATTCAGGAAAAAAAACCTTGTTAAAGAAAATTCCTTTTTTGTGCAATGCATAATTAACCCATGGACTCCTTTTCCTCAGCCCCTGCTAAACATTAAAGCATAGTAGGATAATATGGATTTGCTACTGTTAGGTTTGCTATGGTTCTTTTCTTTCTTCAAAATGGAAAACCTGAGGTGCTAACAATAATCTGACAGGAGTCTGCCACTTACAGGTAGAGTACTTCACAGTAAGTTCCTCTAGCTGAATTACAGTTCCTAGTAAAACAGAATAAAAGAATAAATGTTCCAGTGCTTTCACCTACCACTGATCTCCCTTTAAATGCACGGATGCTTTGGCATTAATTTCCTTAACCACTACAGATAGAAGCAGAATTCTGCCTTCTGCCCCCAAAGGAGTTTACTGAAACTTATTGAAAACTTTATTGGGGTTATTGGGAAGTTTATTGAAAATAAGACCTCTCAACTCCAGCAGACTGGAGTAATGCTTTGCCCAAAGTCCACTGTTATCAACTTGTAGAAACACTTCTGTCATTTTTGTTGTGACTGCATGATTCTGAGTAAAGCTGAACTATGTTGCTGCATCCCTGTCAATTCCTTCTCCATCAGCAGAGGTGCTATCCAGGCTCATCTGTTGGCCCAACTCCACAGTGATCACTCAGTTATTCCATTTGGATCTACCATAGGAATTTGGGTTGGTTTAACCAGCTGTAAGTAGTAGTAGAGGGGTTTTTTCCTCCTATGTGCACTTCCATAAATCCAGGTTAGCATACCACCCTGCGTTCATTCCTGTGCTCTTTGGTCTCCACACAGCAACTAGGAAAGGGAAACAAAACCTCACACAAAACCCTGAAATAATCTCTTGTCAACAGAGGAGCCAAAAGCCAAAAGCAAATACAGGTTGAGGCCAGATCCAGATCTGCAGCTCTCACACTGCATCAGAACTGAGACTTTGGAAATGTGTTTTCCACACAATCTCAGTCCAGCCCACCTGACACAGATTTTCATTTCATGGATGCAGGCTGGTTATACAGGGAGAGGCCACAAGGGCTGTTCACGCACCAAGCAGCTCTGTAGGAGTATTTCACCTGCCTGGCCACTGTGCAATCCCACACTGCATTCACTGCAACCATCCAAGCCAATCTCTGAAGAAAGAGATCGCTCATTTCTTTACAGACTGTTCCAGACACTCTGCATTAGGGAATACGAACTTTCCACAAGTGTTTGTTAACCTCCACAGAAGAGAACACATTATTCCATTTTGTAGACAAGAAGCCAATGAAAAGGTTGATTTAGGTATTCAAAATCAGTGACTAGCTCCTAAGTGTGTAATCCAAAGCACAAAGGTCTAGAGTCTACAAAGAAAAGGTCATAAATATTTTAGGGGACTTCTTACTACAAAAGCAAACAAACAATTTGCCTCCCTTCCACCTCATTTTCAAAAGCCATATTGTGTTGCAGGAAAATTTTTCCCACTCCCCAAAGTCAGCTGGAGGCAGACACTCACCACAGATACATCAGTCTAGCACGTACAAGGCAGGATATATAAAGATCTTGCTTTCAATTGCTCGTATCATTGGAGATATAGAGGAAAAATCAACCTTTTGCACAACAGCAGGACCAGGGCACACACTTGCAGTGAGTGAATGTTTTCCCTGCAATTAAACAATCCAGCTTTGTACTAGTAAGGAAACTTAATGGAAAGAAAGAGAATTGGTGCCCATGCAATAACTTAATTCAGAGGGACTAAATTCACTAACCAGAGCAAATGATAACTTTATTAAGTGCTACCCCAGATATTTGTGTGCTTTTAGTACACCCTGATGTGTAATTTTTCACCTGGAGAAATAGTGGCATAGCTTCACAGGAGTCAATGAAGCTGTAACAGTCCAGCTAAGGATGATGTAGGGATCTGTATACATATTTTCCTTTCTTTCTTCCTTTCATCACTTAATCATTAATTCTGGTTTCAGAACATGGGCCCTTGAACAAGGACTGCAAAAAAAGATAGCAACAAGCAGCCCCTTTATCAAGCTGACAGCTTATCAACCTGTCCCTCTACTAATTATATGATTCTGCCTTCAGCAAATAGTAAAAATGAGACTTTTTTCATTTTCTCTATGTTCTTAACCACAGATGGAAAATATTTGTTATACACTGCATATTACAAATTAGCTCCCAGTCCACTGCTGATCTTGGGTAGCTCCACAGGTTTTACTGTGGTATAAGACAGAGCAGAAGTGATTTCACAACTGAAATCCTGCTGTCTCTGTAACACAACAAGATGCAGATGAAAGGCTTTGAGCCTTTTTCGATAGTGCTACGCACAAATCACCCATAACTAGGTTGACTTAACTTTGCTCTAAATTCAATGATGTTAATGAATTTTTACATCTTCTCTCCTATTAATGACTTGCATATAATAATCCCAATAACATTATCACAAATTCCTATGATACTACAATATTAATGGAAATATAAAACTAAACTACTAAAACTTAAAACCGATTAACAAAATATCCTGTCAAACAGATTCATTTCACTTCCTAAAGCAAAGAACTTCACTTGATCTCAGAGCATTAGCTATTTGAAATGCTAAAACATTTTTCTTTCAGTTGTAAAAGATTTTTCCACAGGCAAGAACTTGTTTGTCACTACTCACACGGCAGCCTTTCCACAAAAACAAGAATCCCGCTCTGTTTCTCTGCTTAGTAACAGGAGTGTCTAACAAGAAGAGTTAGGGATTATTCCAGTAAGTTAATTGGGTTTCAGAAATGGTTTGGAAAGAGATGCTCTCTCAGGTTTTCTCCTCTGTTTGGGGAAATATGACTTGCCAGTCAAAATTAGGATCTCTGTTAGTAAGGGCAGCATGAGCAGACCTTCACTCCCATCTGCTCAGACAGTCTGGAGACGAGAGTAAAAAAGGCAAATTGAGAAGAGTTCCACAGTAAAGCCCCAGATGTGAAATTTCTTGAATTTGAATATCTGAGTTCAATCTAAATTTGTGAAGACCTTATCAAAGGTGACTTGTCATGGAGACTCAAATCTGAGTTTACCAGAAAAGGCAATTTGAAGCAGTAAAGAACCCAGCACATCCTCACGACTGCCAGAAAAAAACCCCACAAACACACTTTTCCTGCTTCTTCTCTGGTTTCAGACAAGTTGAGTACTCAATACTCTCCCTGGGGACACCAACACAAAGAGAATTCCCAAAACACAGGGAAGTGTGATCCCAGTTCAGGTTCATTCATGATAGATGCCAGTGGGGACCAGCACAGCCCTCTTTAAGCATCCAGCTGTGTTGCAAACTGTGGAGGAGCATGTAGAGCTGTGGGAATTAGTGTGGCAGTGACAGACATCTCCTCTCATCTTTCAGTCAGAAGTGTGATTCACAAACAGGAGAGCAGAAGAGAGAGCTTGGGGCGTAGATGCTGCCAGTGCACCCCAAGAACTTGGATTCATCCCACTGAAATCGCGGTCCTGTGCATATGTAAATACCCGGAAAATAGCAATCCTCATTTGTGCAAGGAGAGCAAATTGATACAGCTCACAGCTTCAACACAGCACTGCAACCCCCAGAACAGATGGGTCCTTCCAGTAGATACTGGCTCCCAGACTCGAATAAATCACTGGATCAAAGCCTCCAGCTTTCAAACCTCAGCACAAGGAGCAGAGACACACCCTGTCCTCAGTCACCTGCTACCCTTCATATCTAGATGAGCAGGTTTGACTTGTCTCAAGGACACTACAGGCTCATGGCACCACTCACAGGAGGGGGTCCTACCTGTTTATCTTTGGCGAGTGAGATGAAATTTGCTTTCCTAGGTTTTAAAGCAAGGAAGAGAAAGAATCACTCACACGTTCATAAAGCACAGTTCGCATTTAAAGATATCCAACATAAAACTACCCACAGGGGTTTCTCTGCTTTCACCAGAAGCTTCTTTGTTTTATAATCTCCATTATTATGGTGCTACTGAAAGGTTTAATGATTCCAATAGCACTCAATTTAAGCCAGATGCTTTCATTCTCCAAGTATCAGACTTATAGGTTACTAACACAAACATGAGAAATCTTCTTTGAAATCTTCTAACGCTGATAGTACTCAATTTAGTATTTTTATTGTAGCCAGAAATTCCTTTGGAAACATTCAGACTTTCTCAATACTAAAAAATAACCCACTCAGTAAGTTCTAAATAATATTTATTTTAGCTAACAGCAGTATTTTAAAAATCCTTGGCTCTATAAGCCTATTAACTTCTAATACTACCAAGTTGAGCTGCAGGAAAAAAAAAGCCTCTTCTTGCTGCCTATTGACACTGGATGTCACCTAAATGGCTAAACTGCAATGCTGCACGAGAGAAAGATGTTTAAGAAGGGGCTCAGAGAAGGAGCCACACTCGCAGCCCAAGCAGCACAGAGCTGGGCCTTGTGGGCAAACACCTCCTCTAATTTCATTGTATTTATAGGTCAGCTAGTTTTATTCTGAAGCACAAGAGATTTACTAGGAAAATTCATTACTGCCACTTGCTCTGATTTTCTTTCTCAATATAATTAAGCTTTGCTAATTGTCTATCATGATTAAAATCATGCCAATAACAACCTTGTTTCCCCATTTGGCTGCGCTCCAGGCTCTTCAGAGCTCTTGTTTAAGGGCAGCTCTTCCTGTAGCAGTTATGAAAGGTCTTTTACCAAAGACATGAGGTGAGCCCTTGGCCTGTTTGCCAATAAATTCATAGAAGTCAGGATTCTACCCGTGGATTTGTAAAGGGAAAAAAGATAGTCAAAAGGACAGATGTGACCAACAACTGTATGTTAAGAAAAAAAGTGAAATCCACCGAAGAGTCAGGATTCATTCTTGCAGGTCAGAAAAATTATCTCAAACTAGAGACAGAGACACGGAGGTGTTGAAATGAATGATTACTTCAGAGCTGCACTATCCTCCCAGCAATACAAAAGCCAATGTAAGGCATGGAGATTCAGCCAGAACACAGAAAAGGGAGAAAAGGGGAGAGAAAAGGGGTTGGGCTGGGGAGGGGAAGGAAAAACAGGAAGAAAGAAAGAAAGAATCAATGCTGTTGTTCTAGCACAAACTGCAATTTCTTAACCTAATCCCCTCAAGTGAGAGGCAAACCAGGGGTGCAGCGGGAAGAACCATGAGCTGAAGGCAGCTCTGCTTTGCATTGGGGCCCACTAAGTGACATGAGAGGATCCAGACAGGGCCCTGGCAGGTGGAACAGGACACAGACAGGAGGCCAAACCCATCCCTGGCTTCTTCCTAGCTTCCCTTTACTGCCTACTGTTTAGGAATTTCCCTTGATGAACAGTCAGAGATTGGCTTTTAGCAATGTTTATCAGCAAATTTCTGACAAAACAGATTTTTGGGGGAAAATATTGATTCATTGTCACTAAGATGTTTTAACCTCCAATGCCCTTGTTCCCCAATAGCCTATTTAATGGTTTGCCCAGGAATCGTAATTCCCACTGTCCACTGCCATGGGCAGTCCCACCTGGCACATACTTCTCTCTGCACCAGGGACAGTGATGCAGGGGTACCTAACTCATGACCACAGACCTGAGGTTTTGGGGCTCTGTGCCCCCTCAGTAAGGGACACAGAGGCAGAATAACACTGAAGTGTTTTAATCTATTTAAATGTTTTTGAAACACTACCTCTATGTAAAAACCCAAGCAAGTTCCAAATGACTGCTTATGTCTGCATATCACTCGGGTGTCCCAGGGTCTCAATTCCAGAAGTAAAATAACCAGATCACTGTGTGCCTCACCTTTTGGCAGTATAATACATGTATCTGAACTTTCGCAGCTCATTCAGAGCACTCACTCTGTGCACTCCTGCTATGTAACACACTCTCTCCCCTTAGGAAATGAATAAAAGCACTGCTTTTCTCTCCACTTCTGTCTAATTTACACTGTAACCTCTTCGGGCCAGGACCTATTTCTTGGTACGTGTTCGTACAGTGCCTAACACAAAGCCAACCTAATCTCAGACCCTTTTCTAATGCAAATGTAATAGAGAACTGGGCTGTTTTTACAGAAAGGGTAATTTTGGTTCCCCCTCGGTAATGGACTTTTTCTCTGGGAACAGATAATTGGGCTGTTTTGTCATTATTCTTTTTAAGTGAGGTTAAGGTCCTATTGGTGATAAAGTGAAATATGTATTGTGGGCTAATCAGCAGCCCATATCAAAATGTGCCAGGGCAGAGCTCACCCTGCATTTACTGCACTCAATAGATGGGTTGTACTAACACAATTAAAGGAAGAATCTGGCTATGTACACATGTAGATTATTATCATGTAGATCATTATATTCATGTGTCTTCTTTTACTGGAGATCATGCAGAGAAGGGTTTGAAGACTAGAACATAACAATTATGGGTCTAGACAGAGACCTGCCTAAAGGCATGAGCTACAGTTAGAGAATTTAAGTTACTGCCTCCTCCAGAGGAAGCAATCCAAGAGGCAGCGGTACTTACACTCCTCATCTACCACAAAACTTCAGCCCAATGGCAGGGTGAGCTGAGCTGCTGCACTCGGCTTTGCAGAGGACTGGAAGGACACACACAATCAGTCAGTGTACCTCAGCTGGGGGCAGGAGCTTTTAAAGCAATGGAAGTGAACTGCTGGCAGTTGGTTCTGTCCTCTCGCTCCAGAGTCCACAGAGTCAGCGAAGATGCAACCCAGTAAATCCAGATTTGATTCTTCATCCTTACTGCCCCTAGTTATCAAGTGGCTGTTTCTCCTCACACAGGGAAACATGTTTTTCATGGTGCCAGGGTACAAAACTGAAAAAAAAAAATTCTTCAGCACTTCTTCCTCAATTTAGTTTTCAAATACATTTCAAATGCAGCAACATTTTGGTGCTATTGGTTTCAGTCCGAGAGAGAGAAAAGGACTGCCAACCTTCCATCTTTTCTGAGCATAAAGGACAGCTTATCAGAAAATAACATCAGTGGCAGACACTTAAAACACCTTTATTCCAAGGTTTCTCCCTCGCTTTCCCATGGATAGTAGATATAAACCACAACTAGACAGTCCAAACCAATAGTGGGCTGTTCTGGAAAGTTTTTTAAAACATCTGTCTTTTATTACAGTGAACCTGATTTGCTTTCGAGCACAAGACAGAGTTTTGAAACAAATCACAAAGCATATATGAAATACACTTTGGATCTATATAGAAACTTTCTTCCCCTGCAACAGTCACATAACCATGACTTAAATCAAGGAGGTACTTCCCTCTAGCACGCAGAAAGAAAACTCCTTAGCTCCAGGATTTACACCTTTAGTAAGATGAATCCTATTTCTGACAATCTCCTAGAGACATTGCAAAGAAAACCTGCTCATTCCAGCTGTTACATGAGTCTCAGAATTCCTTTTACACTTACATTTTAATCCTCTAATTACATGACTTGTAAGCCACTGAATTCTCTGTTCATGAGAAATTGTCCAGGATATCTTGCAGAAAGAAAACAGAGTACATTTCTGCAGTGCTTAATTCTCACATAATTAAGAAATATTGGACCAAAGCTACAAAAGCCAATCTGAGTAAGAAAATAATCAGCATACACTCATTCCTTTAAATGCCAAGGAAAAATCATCCAATATATTTGAGATTTCAATGCCTTTTTTTTTTCCCTGACACCTTAGGCATTAATAGCTTTTTAACAGGACACAGTCTGTAATTTTCTTAAAGCAATTTTCCATGTTTTTTTCACCTTCAGAACGAATGTGCTGGGTTAATCTTTCCCTACTGACATCATAAAGACGATTTCTCCCGTTAAAAAGGTCTTCAAAACAAAAGGAATAAAAACAAAAGAGCTCATTTACAGTTTCTCTGCTGAGCAGACAAATCATACTGGAGGATCATTCAATGACAGCCAGTGGGACAATTGTCCATTCAAACGATTATCATATTGCAATGTGCATCCCAGCAGCCCCCGCATAAATCCTTACATTACAGCCCAGCCTCTGCTGCGTAAAGATTTTAACCACCTCTCATTTGTGACTCAGGAGACCTGGGTTATGCTCCTGGATTTGCCACTGCCCTCTGGTATGTTGCCTTCAAAAAGCAAGAGCCTGTCTCTCTCTGTTTTTCCATGTCTACAATGGGAATCAGGGTATCCTTATAAAACACTCTCCTGCGGAGGGATCAACGGAATTAAGTTTCACCCTTTGAAATGGCTCTCTTGGAAAGCAGAGAATTTCAGTCTTCATTTAAAGCATAACAGCCAGTGTGTTTATGGTGTTTTTAAAGGCACTTTCACATCAAGCTCTGAGAATGCGTAAATGAAAATACCTCTGAAACAAATTTTGTTTGTTTTTCATCCATTGTCTGTACACACTGACAAGCAGTTCATCTTCTCTTCAAGGGGAAAAAAAAAAGTTAGCACTTAAGCACTTATTTCTGCTGAAAAACCATTCATATAAATAACAGAGAGACAGAGAGAGACAAAGTGCTCTGTACGGACACTTTAAGCTGACAGAGAAAACGCTCCTACCACAACAAACTGGAGCACGCTCCAGGAGGACAGCACTACTCTTGATTTTCATCTTTGAAAGAAAATGAAGAAGAATGAATAGCTATGCCTCACTTACTCTTGAAGCAAATCAAAAGGAATATTCTGGTATCTATTTTTTATCCTCCTGTTCTGGTTAATGAAAACAAAAGACCTAAATATTTGATTACTTCCCTTCTGTGTCAAAAATAATAGTTCATGTCCTTTCTAGTTTGACAGAATGGAGACTTGTTAGATCTCGGTCCTTTCATCTGAAACACTATCACACAGATTTGCACCAGTCTAACCTATTAAAATAAAGTTGAGCTCTGAAATGCTGGGGGTTTTTTTCCCTTTTGGAACTGCACTGCAAGCAATGATTAGATTGCATTTGCCAATAAATCTATAGGGATAAGTGAACCAAAATAGCTACTCCCTCTCAAACCTATGAGTTTACAAGCTTCCTTTGTTAATGATGTTACCATTTTATGCTTTGCCTTAAACCTTACTCTGCTTGTCCTGTGCCCTTCAGAACAAAAATGACCCATGCTGAAGGCTGTGTAAAATGCATTCAGGACACCCATGTTTGTGAATTTATATTTTAGCAATTTAAGCAGCACTCATGGTTTTAACTAGACAGAATTTCAGACAGGCAGGATCTTTCAAAAATCTGAGGTTCGGGTGGAAACATGTCACAGCAAAACACCACTATGTTGGTACAGAAAAAAAATTAAAGTGATCAGAAACTGGTTTGAACTAATAAGGACAAAAAATGGTGAGGATAATTTTAAGACATATGTGTGTCAGGACAAGTAATTATATTTCAGAAAATCACATGCAGCACACAATTACAAAGAGTCATGGAAGTCATGGGAAGAGTGGCCTTATTCCACTGAGGTCATTCAAATTATTCTAATAGCAACTTCCTGCTTGTCAGTATTAGCCATAAATATGGGTGGTTTGACTTGTTAGTGGTACAGTTTTTTCCTGATGTACTGAATAGTACATTTAATTACAACACAGATTCCATTTCATTCCCACAGTTTTCCCTCCGACTGCATTTCCAATTCAGCTGTTGACTCAAAGAACCTGGTTTCTGCACCCAGCTGTACCCCATTTTTGCCACTGCCCCACTTTGCCTGCTCATTTTTCCATCTACATGGACTTGTTTTACACAGTTCTTGAAAATTAATGCTTAGTATGATACATGATTTTAAATAGAACTTTTATTTCCAGTAATTATGGTGCAGCAGTAATTTTCTGGCTGATGTTTTAAGTAACCTGAAGAGAAAAAGAGAGAGAGAAGAAGGAGATAAAAGAGCAGTTTAAATGACTCCATCCTTTTAGCAGAGTTGTGCCGGTCTGGAGCTGAATAGATCATTTGGAATGTTCTTTCCAAATGGTTGTGTAACCAAAAAAAAAAAAAGGGAAGTAAATCAGGGCATGATTAGTTTCTGTAGCAAGAACTAGGTAAGAGAACAAATCAAATTTAACAGTAGGAAAGCAATAATGGAAGATGTCTGTCTTACCGACAGTTCCCTTGAGATAAACAATCTGACAGCGCTGAGCTGAACCAAGTCAGACTTCTCACAGGAACTGCAAAAGCCACTTGTCCGTGCTGAGAACTTTGTAGAGCAAAATATCAGATGTAGCCTGTCTCTTGTCAGCATTATGGATCTCTACGTTTAGCAAAGATAAGCAAATGAACAACATGTAGTAGTCCAGAAACTTATTGGTCTCCCTCTGAGATACTCAATTAACATTTTCACAACTCCAAGAAGTTAAAGGGAGCCAAAAACTCTCAAGTACCTTTGAGATGATTAACGCTATATAAAGATCACAGTATTTTTTTCTTACTATTTTCCCTTTCTAACCTCATCATGTAACAGTCTCGCTAATATTTCCAGGCTCCCCCTCTGATCAGCACCTCACTACACATTTCCTTCCACACTGCAAAAAAGCAGTCACAGGTTGCATGGAGCACTGAATGTAGACAGACTGTTGATGTAAAAAAACCCAAATATGGAAACCACAAAAGCTTTTGTTCCATATGATGAGAGCCAACATCAGTATGGATTACACCACTCAAGGAGAAGCCAGCTAATAAAGCACTCACGAATCTTAATTTCCCCATTTTGCTATCAGAATTCATCAGTTTTAGAAGAATAACACGGCCCTGCCTCAGGCACTACCACATACTCAAGACAACCCAGACAGACATTATATTGTTCAACAGATTATCAATTGCTGATGTGAAACCAGAATGAGCTATGGAACAAAGTGACCAAGGAACCTCATCTTACATTTAGCATACCAAATTCGCTTGAATGACCGTTACATGAGCTCTTCATGTTTCCCACTCCTGTGGCACCAGCACGTCCCAGTCTCTCTGGCTCAGGCCCCCAAGCCAAGCTCAGTGTATCAACCCACAAATTCATAGCTTGTGATCTCTCAAACTGGGAGGGAAACTGGGAAATTGTGAGATTTCCACCATGCTGACACAAGTGATATATCCCTGACAAAGAGTTTAAGAGGGAGAGGCAGCCCTGTGCTGTGAGCTACTTCAGCCCTCCACCTCACCTTACCACCCATCAGGATGGCATTTAATCCCTGACTTCCACCAGCCAGGGAAAATGAGATGGTGAGAAATTTATTAGGCTTTATAATCATGCATAACAATCTGCTGTACATCACGACTTAAACTGGAAAATATGCCTGACAGTAGAATTTCACCCTTGTTAGATAAAATGAGGAAAGGTGACTGTGTGTGATCCTTGCCCCATGACTCCATTGGGAGACGGAGAGGAAACAACTGGCAACAGCATTTCTTATTAATTACACATTATCTCTTTGAATAGACAGGGGTATAGAGACCTGTTTTCTTCTCACTCCTTTTGCTGGTGCAACGTAAAGAAACACTTTTATTAATTGGACAACAATCCTTGGGCTATAAGGTACTTAAACTCCTAAACCCTACGGATGAATACAGAGCTAAGAATGAGGAATTTCACTTTCCAATACAGATCAAGGTGAAGCAATAGTGAATTTTAACATAACTGAAATTAAGGCAAAAAACCCCACTCAACATAACCAGCAATGAGACACATGTGCCTCGTGTCTGAACTCTCTCCTGCACAAGAGGCTCAGCCCCCATGTGACATGCCCTGCCTTGAGTCCCCTGCCCACATTATTCCTATTAAAAAGGGATAAACAAGGAGAGGTAACTGTATTTTTTCAAAATCAGCTAAAGAAAGTGTCTCTCTGTGTTCCTTGGTGGCCAAAGCACTCAGGGTGTCAGAAACCCAAATTCTACCTAGAGGACTATCCCCATCTTGTGCAAGACATCCTGCCTACGGCAAATTCCAGATAAACTGAACACAAACATCCTCTGCTCCATTTTCCCACCCTGACACGTTTCTAGTTACTCCTGAAGGCACTCAGCAGTTTCCAGGCAAGCCAGATCCCTGAGAAGTCTCCTTTCCTGCTCACAGTCCAGCTCAAGAGCCAGCTCTCCTTGCAAGGAACCTGTAAGCTGGCAGGAGAGCAGCTCAAACTGCATCTGAGTCTTTACATTTATGCTTCTGTTTTGCAGAGAGCGTTTTGAGTATTTCAAGTCCACATTTATAAAGTTTTTCTCCAACAACTGTAAGCATTAGAAACTTAAAAGCAGAGCAAGGTGAGAGAGCAAGACCTGATGCCCCAAGAAAAAGACAAGACACCTGAGAGCTGACAAAATTCATTTAAACGTTGACATGATGCTGTTGCACTGAACATGTCCAGAAGTGACTGGGTTTCTTTAAGTACTTACACTGCGCTATCACAGGATTTCAGAAACTAGAGATTAGTGCTTTAAAACCCCACCTGACCTAAAGCAAAAGGGATGGGTGCCAAGGGATAGCCACTAATCGTTTGTCAGGGATCTGATTTGCTTTACTCCTGCACTACTCTGGCTTTGCTTCATGGGTAGTGCCAGAGTAAGGTCCCTTCAGACTACCAGCACGGGTCAGTCATGGTGCTCTGCATATAAATTGGCTGCACTCATTTGTAATGTTTTCCTTCCTCTGTTGCACTGCTTCTTGATTAATTAGTGCCATTAAAGCACCTACACAGAATACACATGACAACTTGCCTAGCATAACAGTGGGAAGAGAGAGCAGGTCCTTTGGAATTCAGGGAAAAGTCTCTGAAGTGTAAATAGATAAAGATAATCAAATTCAAATGAGATTAAAATGAACAGACTATCAGCCAAGTGACACTATTAATAAATGTCCACAACAAGTAGGGACAGAAAGGACTCCAAAAAGACCAAATGTAATTTAATTAAACAAATGAGAACACACAAAAGAAACCATAGCAGATAACTGCATGGAAAGACAAATAAAGATTTCTGCAATAATTGATGTTACATTATTCACTGTACAAAATGAACTGTACCAGTCTTCCTCTCCATTTACATAGCAAGATGTAGGTGGAAAACCTTGGGATTTTACCTGTAACCTTGTACACTACAGATACTTGTCCTTCACATAAATAAATGGAGTTTTGTACTCAGTGTTGCACACATTAGGCCATGTGAGTGCAGAATATGCTTATGTACTTACAGCAATCTTGTGATGCAAGGGAGTACTATTATTCTGATTTTATGGATAGAGTTTTACAACCTCATTAGTCTTGAGGCAACAAAGCTTTCTTGGTAGGGTTTGGCTTGATATTACAGAGCGTGAAAAATCACATCCCATAATTTACATGACTAAAATAGGCAAAGTTTCTGATGTAAATGCAATAAGGTTAACAAGACCCTGCCCATCAGCTGTGCTTATGTTTATTTGAGTAGCTACACTGGCAGAATTCCTCCTTCACCGTTTCTCCACTGGAGATTCAGCCCACCAGGCTGATTGGGGGGAATTTTGTAACAGAGCTGATCCTCAATCCACAGAGCAATGAAGGGACTTGCCAAGGGATGTGGATTGCTCTACCACAGCAGGGAATCTGCACAAGAGGAGCCCATCCTGGCATGCAGGAGGGGAGCAGGCACAGCAGAGGAAAAGGGCTGAGCAGAGCCTCCACTGAGCCCAAATGCCAAAGGGACTTGAACAAGGGTGGGAGCACAGCCAGGCTACGGAAGAAGGAATATGGTTGCATTGGCTGGGCATGCAACAAGGATGGAGGAAGGAAGGCTCTCTTCTTGAAACCTGTTTCTTCAAAAGATGAAAGGGAAAGCTCGTGTTTCCACATAAACAGTTGAAGGAAGAATACTCTTAACTCAACAACCACCCAACAGCACGTGTTGAACTTCCCCTGTGATGCCTGTCCTGCTGCTGGTTAAAGTAACGCTCAGAAACCTCTATTTCTAGCAAGGTAACTCCCCATCCTCACTCACTACACTTAAACAACAATGCAAACTACTGTAGAAAAGAAGGTGTGTCAGAAGTCACCAGCTATTTGGGGAACCCTCTTATTGCTGGTACAGCTCTGCCTACGCAGGTGAATTTATCTTGGCTCCTCGAGAGAAAAACAAGGCAAAACAAAACAAAAAGAAAAGAAAGTGAAATGAACCACAACCATTTAAAAAGCACAGCCCTGTCGACACTGAAACTTCTTCCAATATAAAAATTCTGCCTTAAAAGGTCACAGTCCAAAACAACGGTATTGTAATAAGAGGTTATTTTCTCTATTGAGTTTGTAAAAATTCTTTTAAAAAACAATGCACTACATGGTTTGCCATTGAATTCTACCATCACAGCACTGTCTAATGTGGCAGTTCTCTAATTGTCACTGTTTCCTATATCACTTCACTGATCAATTTATTTGATTTTACTGTGTTTCAATCACTCCACAGAGGAATCACAGAGTGGTGGGTGTATCTAATGAGATCCTGTGAGAACCCTGAGTAATTGACCCTCAGCTATACAACATTTTTATCAACAAGCTGGAAGAAAATACGAAAACATTATTTGATAAAAATGTCAAATGACTGACAAAGATTAGGAGAATAGTAAATAATGAAGTGGAGAAGGTATTGATTCAAAGCAAGCTGATAAGATCAACACAAGCAAACATTATGTGCTCCATAGTACAGCTACTGCATGAGTCCTAGATCCTAATTAGGAAATAGGATAAACTGAATCCTAGGAACAAAGAACTTAAAGCACTTTTAAAGGTTGGAAAAGTCTATTTTCGAAAGAAAAGGGGTAAAATAGAGAAAAAAAATTTGAAATCAAGACCCGGCATTGCTGTTGCAGGGAAGGGTCTAATGCATTGGCTCAATGTGTCAGAAGAATAAAGATACATGGGAATAGAAAGATCATATCACACTGTTAATGTGAATTGGTACAACCACAACAGCAATGCAGCAGTGATTTTCCCCTGGTAGGTTTTGCATCAAAGAGCCACAGGAATGATTAAAAGAAGAGTAGATACATGGTCAGTGCAAAAAGTGAGGAACTCAATCTGTTCAGATTATCAGAAGAAAGGAGAGGGCACAAGTTGATCACAGCTTATTAATACCTACACGCGACACTGAAGTTCCATAATTGCAGCCTCTTTATGAAATAAATGGAGCTATTATATGATCCAGGCGCTGGGAATTAAGCTAGGTGTAGTGGTTTTGATTTTAGACCTTCCTTGGTAACCAGGTTGTAACCGAGGAAGTGGTCATGTTCCCAGTATTCCATACGATTTTTTACGTAAACCAGGGTATAAATAAGAAGAGGGAGAAGCCTCATCCCTTTCTTTCCTTTCCGGTGGATCCGGGAGCAAATTCTCTACTATCAGCTCTGCTCGTGTGGAGGAGTGAGGCCCAGTGAGGCCTTGTGGACCTTGGGAAGCGGAGGGTGCCGGCGGCCGCTTGGTGCAATTCTGCTATCTTGAGAAGAGTAGTAAGATTTTCTTTTGTTAGTTCTTTATTGGTTACTCCTGGATTTTGATTGTGTATATCTGTTTTGGTTTTTTTTTTCCTCTCCCTTTTCCCTTCGGAGCGAGGGGAGGTGTTCAGGGTCCCTTCTTCTGTGTACACAGTATTCTAATTGTATATAAGTGTAAATACATGTGTATATTTTTGTACAACTTCGGTCTGGTCGTTTCGGCGTTTCAGTAGCTTTTCCCTTCTCCCTTTCCCTTGTGCTCACAGAAGGGGTGGGAGGAGGAGAGGCTGCAAACTGTAAGGTTTGAGCATTCGGCAGGAAAGTCGGATCCAAACCGTTTACACTAGGCAAGCTCTGACTTGAAATGAGATGCTGGATTTTAATAGCGAGAGTAAATAACAACCGGAAATGATTTATTGAGAGTTAAGCTGCATTCTTCAACCCGTATTTCACAAGTGGATGTTTCCTGAGATATGCCCCAGCTCAGCTGGATTAATTCAGGGTGGCCTTCAGGTGGTCAGAGGAGATTACTGCACTGGTCCCTTACGGCTTTACAAACCACAGGTCTGCACCTGTGTTCCTGCACGCCTGGCCTCGAATGTTTCCTTCAGGTCATTAAGTTTAACATCCACTCTCCTCTCATTTAGAATATGCAATTTAAAGCTATAACTGCTGCCTTCATTTAATGGTAATTAAGCCTGAGCTGGCCTCGGTGTTTTCTGTAACCAACTCACTGCTGCAAAGGGAGAGTTGGACACAGTCTTGTGGAGCCACCATCTGACCAGGCTGCCAGGAGGGGACAGGGACAGCACAGCTGACATTCCCCCACAGGTCAATAACCGCCTGACATTTAATTAAAGAGCTGTGTCTTTAAAAAACATTTTTGGCATGCAGGACCACAGGAACAGGTGTTAGCTAAGGAGCAAAGATACAGGGAGCCAGCACAGAGTTCATGGAGTGCTGACATCCAAAGACAATCCTGCCATTGAGATAAGCGTCCCTCAGCCTGGGTCCTGTGGCAATGCAAGACTTGCTCTTCTCAAAATCCATTTTCCCCCATCAATGACACCATTTGGACAACATTCCCCTTCCTGAAAATCTTTTTCCCAGTGCTCCTTCTCCTTGGCTGCAAGTCTGAGCCTGTCCAAGACTCACATAGGCTCAGTTAAGCCATACAGTCGTTTGGTTATGGTGTAAAAACCCAATTCCAACATTCAGCCAACAGAATTTTCAAAAGCATCTCTAATTGGTAGCATATGAAAAGACACAGATTCTTATTTAAAATAAAGATGATTTTTAAAGGTTTTCACTGAAAGCTCATTCAGCTGGCCAACAAATTGTGCAACCCTACAAATATTATTTACAGCCAGAGAGTGCAGGACACAGTATAACCTGCTGGATAATGCTCTTTAACCAAGTGCCCATCAGTGATGATGATTACACACCAGAGGACCTCATTAAGCCTTTGACTCTCGGGCATCCATCTAACCAGGACAACTGTGAGCCATTGTCACCTTTGTCAACTATGACACGACCTGCCATGCTTGAGAGGGGGCAACTTCTGAGACTGCAGAGGCACCACTGACAGCAGTGTAGTGGAAAATGGGGAAAATGCAGCTTGGAAAGGGAATGCTTAAAACCAGACTCCAATTACTCCAGTCTGGAAAGGCCGATGTTTCCTCTGATGGAGGCATGCACACAAAGCTCCGTCAGGAATGCTAAAACATAAGCAAAGTCTATTTGCTCCTCTTTGCTTATTCACACATTTCTCACCCTGTATAATGGGAGGCATAAGCCTGCCCTGAGGTCTTTAGAGAACCAGAGAAATGCCTTTAATCTTTGTAAATATATATGCTTCCCTAAGCTTTACTTTAAATTAAAGGAAATAAAATAGCACTAATTGACCTAAACCAACAGAGATATAACTGGAAAACTTGAAACCAAAGACCTGTTTTTTCATACAACACATAGATTGGCTGTGCAATCCTTTCCTCCTGCTGCCTTGGACATGATTGCAGAATTTGCTTTTAAAATATTAATCATATAGTGACCACTAACCAGGTATTTTGTACTTTTCCATTTGCAAAGCACTTTCCCTGCTAAGTTATCGAACAACTACTTAACAAAAAACTCCCTCAAAACATAAAAACAAAAAACTGGTATGCATAGGATGATGTGGGACATCAAATCTAACAGGTATGTTCTAAAATCCCTTCTACTTAATGCAGAAGGTATAAAGGAATTTTGTTATAATGTATCCTCATGCACATTGCTAATAAAGAATTCAATAAATTGTTAGTTTACTGAGAATGGGGAATGAGCTTTATTTAACTACATTGTTTAGCAGAGATGACACAATCTCATCAGTGAAATAAGTAAGAAAGCCTTAAAGCACTACATGGATTGCTGCCACCATCACCATGTGCCACTTCAGATGACAATATAACATAAACAAAATATTTCAAGATAGATAACCTCCGATAAAAAACACTACATTGCTGTCTTTGAATTTTGGTCTGGTCTTAAAATAAAACTTGGTTTTTCTATAAATGTAACTGGGCTTAAAAATAAAAACTAATGCTTGTGTACCAATCTATTTGCAGTGCTATAGATCTACCAAGTGAAGCGATAAGGAAGAATGAGCCCCACACACACCGTGAGATTTGGTTTCATTCGTGTTATTAGTGGAGGTAATTTATCCAATGCTGTGAACACACACAGCTCTTGGAAACTATCTGAGGCCTTAGTGGAGAGGACTTTGGTGAAGGCAGCTTTGCTTTTACTGAGTTATCAGCATGGAGGTCTGCAATAAAAAACTTAATGTCTTATCTCAAGTGGAATACTTCAAATCTTCTAAAATGAATTTCATTTTCCTGATGAACTCTTGGGAATTTACATGGAGATAAAGAACATGAGTGTTGCATTTATTCCTCAAACATGTCGTTACACAGAATGCACAAGCCCTTATGCTGAACAGATTTTAGTTGCAGAAGTGAGAACCTCCTTTTGGCAAGGCTGACTGGCTTCTCCAGCAAGCCACTATTTCTCCTGCTGAAGAGAATCACAGAAGAGATGTTGGGATCATGTGGGTTTCTCCCTTGCAGTGATGCTGATGTCACAGCAGGGCTACCTCAGAAGTTTCAGGAACAAAGTCTCTGTGCTCTGAAATAAAAATTAGGAGACTAATGGGACTCCAGGTTTCTCAACAGACCGGAGCCTTGTTGGTTTATTGCACACAATTTAGTGATAGTCATGCCTTTCACAGGGTGCGAAAGGGCTTTTTTTTTTAATAACAGCTACAGAAAATCAATAGATTTCATGAGTTCAATTAATCCCTGCAGCTGCTGTGCCAGAGTCAGAAGGAAACAAAGAAATTTTCCAATTCTAAGCTTTGGGACTAAGCTAGTGTATGTAGAGGAGGATGGTCCTTGAGTAATTTGAACTGCGGTTCCCATTAAAGCAGGTTTTCCTGAAATTTGTGATTTTTTAGGTTAAGCCTTTGTAGTTAAAAAGGTAAACCAGTGCTAGACTCTGTTCTGAAATAACATTTATATTTATATTTATTATTAACAGTTATTTATATTTAAATGTGTTGGACATCCCTTAGATACAAAGCCACTAGGATTTGGGTTTGGATAATGGAGCA
The DNA here is from genome assembly GCA_013396775.1 of Cephalopterus ornatus. NCBI lineage: Eukaryota > Metazoa > Chordata > Aves > Passeriformes > Cotingidae > Cephalopterus > Cephalopterus ornatus. Next base: position 37,009 of record VZRE01006779.1, read on the forward strand.
AGATCCTTGAGGCACCCCATTCTTGCTGAATTACATGGAGGTTCATGCTAGAAGATTTATCTACTGCTGGTACTGATTCTGAAATAATTAGAGGAATGTTGACTACTTGAAAATCCATTTTTATATTTTTTTCCCTAAGGTGCTCTCTTGTGTGGCAGTGGATACTCAGTAGGAGGTTGGAGAGCCCTTGCAGGCAACTTTGCAGCTGCACACCACACTTCATGTCTTCTGGAGGGACAACTATGTCTGTTGTTTGATTCCAGATAAACCCCTGTCATCTGCATGATCGAAACCTGCAAGATACCTCTTATTTATGAGATATTTCCGTGTCCAAATTCTGACTCAGCTTTGACAGCCAACTGCTTGACAGGGCCTGGGCACCTCCAGCTCTGACCTGTGCACACAGGGGACCTCACTGAGATGTGTGACATGCAGCCTACATCTTCTCCAGGAAAAAGGTTAATGTTTTAGTTCCCCTTCTAAATAGCCAGTTTGGGTCCAGCAAAGGGCCTATAAAGCTAGTCTTGACTAATTATTTTGTGGTAAAAGCAGTGACCTCAGGTAGATCATTGACCTTTATTGCTGCCAGATTTTATTCCAAGCCAGTTTTCCTGATGTAAATAGATGCCTTTTCACATGACAGACAAAGGAACAGCCTTGCCTTTCCAACTCTCACGTGGAATTTTTTGCCAGCGGCAAATCTGAGCTAAATTTGGAATGTTTATTGAGTGGTTCACCTTTTGCACAGCCCAGAACAGCTGCCTCATAACAATGTCACTTCCCAAAAAGAGCAATTTCTACAAAAGCACACAGCACACCATGACAATGTGAGGGCAAGGGACACACCGAGGAGCTGCAATGGCCAGAGGGACAGTGATAACGCTCAGCTCAGTGCTACAGTCCTGAATTGGTGGCTTAGAGCCCTCAAGGTAGAGGGAGCATCCTTTTGGCAAACTCTGGTGAGGGTTTTTTCAGCAATAGAATCAAGAATGGTTTGGGTTGGAGGGGACCTTAAACCTCATCTTGTTCCACCCTCTGCCATGGGCAGGGACACCTTCCATTAGACCAAGTTGCTCCAAGCCATGTCCAACCTGGCCTTGAGCACTTCCAGGGATGGGAGACCCACAAAGTTTCTGGGCAACTTGTGCCAGGGTCTCACCACCCTCACATATCTGTATGTCTATGTGTCTCATATCCATACATCTAACCTAAATTTCCCCTCTTTCAGTTTGAACCCATTACTCCTTATCCTACCACTATAGTTCCTGATGAATAGTCCCTCTCTGGCTTCCCTGTAGCCCCTTCAGATACTGGAAGGTTGCTATGAGGTCTCCCTAGAGCCTTCTCCAGGATGAACAGCCACAACTTTCTCAGGTTGAAGGAAAATCATTCCACTCTACTCCAACTGTAAAACAGGGAGGAAAAGGCCAGTGCCAAGATCTCTGAACTTCTGGTACATGACAAGCTGGTTTTACATGCTGTATTATCAGTGGGCACATGCCACAGCACTCGTGTGCCCGCTGAAGGAGGACTGGAGGCGTTTCCTCCTGCTGGAGTACAGATCAGTTTGTATTTTTCAACATGACGACTGTGGCTGCCAAACCTGATAATGAAAAATTGAAAGTCAAATAACCCCTATTAGTCTGTCAAAGGTTGATGGAGCTGGTATTCTATTTTCCCATTGTGAACGACTCCCATTGTTAAGAGCTGACAGGCAAATCTCCGCAGAAATATGGACTCTTTGTGAGAGCTATTTATAGTAACATATGACAACGCAGTGTTGGAATATGCATACCGAAGCACTGCCCGGGATGTAGAAGAGCCCCCTGGTACAACTCCTGGTTTGTAAGGAAAAATTCCATTAAGATAAGAACATTTGAGAGACCTAAACAGATGAGATTTAGAGAAGTGGGGAGGAATGATTTGGGGGTTGTTATGGCACAGCACGACAGCCTAAGGATGTACAACGGCCTTTCAGGCATGAGCAGAGAGCATATTTATCAACAGCACATGAGCAAAAAAATGGCAGGTTTGTGTTTATTTTGCTCTGTTTTGCTTTTTTGGTGGGTTTGTTTGTTTGTTTCATTCTGTAATCAGTTAAAAAGCAAACCAAGGAATAAAAAGCATGGATCCCAGAAGAAGAGGATGATCAATAGGGAAGAACAGCAGGATGGATGGCTGCAGGAGAGATTCAGAGGTGCTCTATGACAAATATCACATATTAGCTGGGACTGGGTACCCACTATGCTCCATGGACACAGAAGCAGATCCAGGCTTTGCAGCAGTGTCAGTAAAGTCAGGACAAAGACCAAAGATGAGGATCAAAGGAATGATTTCAGCAATTTCTGAAGGACTGGATGACGCATTGGGAAGACACAAACACAGAGTGCACAGGCAGGATAAAAGAGCCAAGTTGGCTGCGCATACACTAGTATGATTAAGCCTTGTGCAAACGGCTTCCTCCTCCTCCTTGGATGCCAAAATTAATTCTGGAGAGACAGAGTGGAGCCCTCAGTCTCACCCAGTCCCCTCCACAGCACACCTTTCTCTGTGGGCAGCTCGTCCTCTCCAAGCCCAAAGAGCAGCTGCTGCTGCTTTTACCAGATTCGTTCTGATGCACATGGCTTTGAAAAGAGGGGGAAAGGAGGAAAGGAAGGGGAAAGGAAAGGAAAGGAAAGGAAGGGGAAAAGAAGAGGAAGGGAAAAGAAAAAGTGTTTTTTGCTTCATGTGTTTGAAGCTCCTGCATATTGATATCCTCTGCTATGCCATGTCTGCACTAGCCACAGACTAAAAAGGCAAAGCAAGGCTCGGGGGGATTCTGACCACTGCCTTGGGTCATGCCATACAGCCTGGATGCTTTTGAACCCTACACTGTATGAATTAAAAGAGTAAAAACCAAAGTTAACAGGACAAGAACTTTTCAAAGACGAGTCAGTGTGTGGTAACAGGGTAGGCAGTGGAAATGCAGCCAGGTTCCTCCTTCCCCTAACCCAGCATCAATTTTACAAAGCTTCTGCAGTTTCCATTCACTTACCTGATAGAAAACTTCTGAGCATAAAGATAACACACTTATAGGCATCAAAAAGTTATCTAGCCTGCTAGATACTATTATTGTATACAGATAAGATACAACATACACCCCTATAAAGGAAAGAGGCTAAGACTGATAAAACTCCACAAGCACAAAGAGCAGCTCACCAACCCTTAGACTCTCATTACCAGCTCCTTTAACTTAAAAAAACTCCACCAAAACAACTGAAGGAAACCCTTAAAATCCTCGAACAGTTACAGCAAGTCACCAAATTTCACCCAAGCCACCAGTGCCTCCTGCATTTCTTGCACTTTTTGTGCACACACAAGCTTGCTTTGGCTCCTCACCAGTTATATATTTTCTTCTTTTTTTTCCACTTTTTTGCTAATTTTCCGGTTATCAAAAGAATAGCGCATATAGGAGGCAATCTGTGTGTCATGGGGGTTTACATTAAAGGCATATGGTTCTTCACATTGTCAAGAGAATGGAAGGTGAATATTAATGTCTCTCAAACCATACACAAGTGCTAATGAAGCTCCTTTGGAGGGGAAGGAAGAAAGAAAAAAAAAGAAAGAAAATGGTGCATTTAAGTGATGGCCATGAGTTATATTGGCTCTGAAAAACACCTTGTCTCGTCCAATAAACATTTTTGGTTTCAAATGGGGTAGGTATTTTGGTATGTTAAAAGATTTTCAAAGCAACCTTTTTCCAGGAGATGAATTTTTTTCTTACTTTCCTGTTAGAAGCTGCTTTGTGACCATCCCTCTGGACTATCTAGCTGGTTACATATTCAGGAACTATCTATTTTTTTAAAGAAAAAATAGAAAAATAATTTTGCATCAGATCTGCACTGCCCAACCATATTTGACAATTGGCTCCAACACTTAAAGGACACAACTTATATATGATTTAAGATAATTAAAATCTTAAACATTGTGATTTCGGGGTAAAGCTAGTCTTAAAGCAAGGATTTCAGTTCTAATCCTGGATGAATAATTAGTTGATTCAGACGTGTGTTTATGGGGACAAGAAAGACGCTACAACAATGACAAGTGAATTAAAGAGCCCACATTACTGACGTGAGGCAATGACAGCTGATGCCTGTGTTGTCATGTCAGGGAGTGGGTTTGCTATTATTTGGTCCCCTGGAACCCTTTAGGAACCCTTTACACTGCTGACTGAGTCAGATGGTGGAATTATATTTGATTATGAGTGCTCAAAATATTTTGTGCAGTCATGCAGTGCCTTTATCACGAGAAAGGAAAGAAAAGATGGGAAGGCGGGAGCCAAACTTGCTGCGAGACATCACCTTCCACAGCTATGGCAAAGGCATAGCATTAAAAATAAAAGCAAATTAATACTAATTCCCCATCAGACAATCCTTTAGAAAGCCTCCTTCCAGACCGGTAACCCCTCTGGGAAGCACAGCTGCAATGTGCAGATGCTGGACATTGTTCCAAAGGAAAAATGTCAACACTTTGTTCTAAAACTGTTTCTCAAGGCCTTCAGAACTCACAAACGCAGTATAATTTGGGTTTATTCAGGTGCTAACCTGCCAAAATTGCAAGCCATAAAGAGGAGAGCACACTTACAAGTCTCTGCGTGGAATAAGAATTACTAGTTTAGTTCTTTAAGTACATTAAATAAGAGAGTTTTGACTTTGAATCAATAGAAAAGCTCAAAAAGTTAAATACAGAACACAACAGATTACGCAGAAAATGATCCTTGAAAATTTTTGCACTTAGCAATACTGGAAGATTTTATCTTCTCTAAGACTGGACGTCTTAGATCATTAAATGTCACTATTTTGGTCTATTACTGTATTTTATATTGCAGTACTGAGCCCATAAATGTGACACGGGGGTCTGTGAGTAGCTGCACTGGGGGGTGGCAATAAAAAATATACAGCAGGGCACTGGGTATTCAGTAAGGAGGAAAGTTGTTGTTCTTTACACAAATCTCAGGAGATTAAGCAATGGAAAAGTGTGTCAGACAGCAGAATTTCACGGTCCAGAAACTCAAAAATAAGATAAAACTCCAAAATCGAATTACCACTCCTGCCAATAAGCTATTACTGTGCAGTTATTAAATACACACAGACATTCCCATGACCACGTTGCACTGTAAATCACACTTGCAGACAGTTCATTTAATGAACAGTGTTTGAGTAGACAATCTGTTTTGGATTATATTAAATATATAACTCCACTCGCTAAGAAATGCATTCATACTTAAACTTTGTTGCAATCCTCACTTTAAAAAAAGGGGAGAAAAGAAGAATAAATCGTTGCCAAGTGACAATTTTCAGTTTTAAACACCAGCAAGTTTAATTTAATTTAATAATTTACCTTTAAAGAATTTATCCCGTAAAGCTGGATGATAGCCATGAAGAAAAATACCTAGAATTTTCTCTGAAGTTTTTAATAATTAAAATATTACACTGTTGATTTAATTTACTTGTGTTACAGTAAATGTTTGCGCCTTGAAATTCACTTTGAGGATGTAAACATTAGATATTGTCCCCTTCTAGCTGCTCCTGTGTCACAGCCATTCCCAGTGCCTGGTAGTCAGCTGGGTCCTACCTCAACCCTGAGCATCCCTGTGGTCATTGCCACAGAGCCAGTGCCTTCCTGGGGTGTTTCCCTCCTGTTTTGCACTCCAAGGTTCTGGGGCTGCATCTCACCACACTCCTGCAGCAATTGCTGATGATGTCTGACCCAGATATGCTGCAATCCCAATTCCCTGGTTTACAGTGGAGTGTAGTCACCCTCTCCCAGGGGCACCATGTAACCGGATCAGCGCAGAACCTGCCGGAACAGGATGGGAACACAAGGAAAGTGACTTCCCCAGGGACTGAACTGTGCCACATCTTCACTGTGCCAGAGGTGATATCTGATGGAAATGGGATAACGTGAATACTGGAGCTGTAATGTGTATTTTGTAAGTAGAGGAGATTTAAAGGCGATACACAATCTCACACTGCAGGGGTTTAGCCAGACTCCATTAGGATTTAGGTGCAGATTCTGCTGGAGAAAAATATGGTGTCTTATCAGGGCTCTGCTGCCTGGGGGCTTTCTTGCATTTTCCTTGGAAGCACCTGATGGCCCTTCAACCCTCATCTGCAACAGCAATTTTTAAATCCTATGCTACTGTGCAATAAGGCTGTTCTGACTGAGAGATGTGATGGCACCGGCCCTGCTCCTGCCAGGACCTGAAGGTCACCAGCCCTGTCCCTACGAATCAGGTGCAGGAACAGTCCCACACAGGCCCAGAGCTATCAAGGACACCACTTCTGGGCCTGATAAATCAAGTTAAAGAGCATCTCCAAATGCTCAGCCAGATGGATCACTTGAATGGCTAAACACTCTAATACATCTTTTTGAGAAAAGATATTGGCTTGTGCAATGAAACAGATAATTGACTATTCCATGGAAACCATTAGGGCTTTACCTCTGGGATCAGCAGGAACCCATCTCTCTTACTACAGAGGAAAGCTGGCAAGTCTTTGGGTTTGATTTTATTCTTCCTCCCTTCCAGGAGGAAGATTTGGAACAGAAACTAAGCCCAGGCTGGTCTTCCCACATCAACCCCCCGCCGATGCGCTGTGATAATCGGTGACTGAGCACGAGTACAGCAGCCATGTCAGTCAATGCAAAGAGTATAAGCTTCCAAAATAGCCACAGATACAAGATAATCTGTCCTTAGACCAGACAGATCAGATGGAAAGGAGCTCTTCAAACTCCCCCCATCAGTCTCAACAAACTTTCTCTTGCCCCATAACGACCTGAATTCAGTGTTTTCTCTGTGATGGGCTACTACAGTGATGGAAATGCAAAATAGCTGGGTTTTTTCCTGTGGTAGAAGTGGGTGAGAAGAGAGTGTGCCACCCCCACTGTTCGCCGGTTCTTCTCTCTTCCAAACACAACATCAGCTCCACAATTTATAAAATTGTAGGGTGTTTTTTTAAATAAAAAAAAAAAAATTATGAAATCCAGGTTGTGAAGCTGTAACTCCAGGCAGAGCTCCACCAAACGCATGGGCTTCTTCCTGCTTTATTCCTGTGGTTTCTGAGGACATGAGCTGCTTGATGGAATTACAGTGCTGTCATTCAAGTCGCTTGTTATTTGTTCTGTATGTAAATAAAGGGAATGCATTTAAAGGACTGCACTAATGTATTCAAATATTTGTAGATAATCCACTGTAAATCTCCAGACTGGAGGATTTTGCATAAATGCTTGAATCTGTAACAGCTAGGAGGGAATTCCAACTCCCTGATCGAGTAAATTACACAAAAAAAATAGCAGGATGATTAGACCAAGCGCATTAATATTCGCAATAAGTTTTGTCTGTCAGCATGTAGACTGAATTCAGGGATTGCCCTTCTCAATATTTGTATGGCAAAAGAAGAAGCCAGCCATAATCAGAGTATAATAGTATCATTAATACACATCATTTCATTGTTATAGAGCACCCCAAAACATAAGGAATTGGGCTGCTTATTGTATTTACTTGTAGGTTTCATACAAATTTTGCATGACAGTTGATCAGCTGAGAATTTTTACTGTCCAAATATTCCTTCTCTCCATATTTCAGTAAGTTAGAGAGAGAGGTTCTGACAGCCCTGAGTCATTCAGATCTTCCACAAATCGCTTCTACATTTGTCTACCAGGAAAAGACCCATCTCCATCAGTAAAGGTGTTAATAATATATACACATATTATTAACAGAACTTATTTTCATTTCTTGCCCTGGAGTCATCATTAGTGAAGATTAAACATGCATAAATCAGTCTCTCCTAAATTAGTGAACATCAGCAAATGTCACCTTGTTGAAATGAAAATTTATTTATTTATTTGCCTGTTTATTTATTTATTTTTCCAAAAATTGGATGGTGTTGAAAGATAGATACAATTATTCCCCCATTCACCACTTTTTTTGAGCCAGGCCACTGGGATGTATCCAGTCACTGGTCCCATAAGTCTCTCATTTTCTTTAAATCAGGGGAAATCAAGGCCAGGTCTGGAATTACTGACTTTTGACCACATTTCTTATACACCTAATTTCAATAAAAAGTCCTGTGCAGGTTGGAAATCTTATGTGGAGATGACCAAATTACGTCTTCAGTTATATACTGTACAGTGCCAATCACTGGAAGTCTTACATGTATAAGAGAGACAGAAGATTAGCTGTCAATATTGCAAATAAAAACTAATTAAGAGTGAATGGTTTAATGATAGAGGCTCATATTTCAGCATTGCCAGTTCCTGCTATTTTATCATGAGTCTCCTGGAGTTTATGTAAAAGTCTTTCTCCTGAAATAAAGTGATTACATGAGAATCTCACTGTCATTAACCAGGAGTAATTTCCCAGCCTTTCAGTTGCAAAGAAAAGCTTAAAGACGTTAGCTAAGTACACCTTCAAGGCTCAGAAATTAAAACACTCAACATTTATTAATCTCACTAATTTTTGAGGGCCTGCTCACATTATTAAATGTTCAAGGTTGGCTACACCGAGATAGCAAATGTACCAGAGACATCCCAAATACCGGGAGGCTCTTTGTCCTTTCAAGGAGGGGAACAGTGATGCTGTTTATTCATTGCTGCTAAGTTTAGCACAGCTCCAGGCATGAAGTACATTAAAAAATGTACTAATGTTGATTTGCATTTCTGCTAATTATTTCCACAGAGCTGTCACCTCCAACACTGCCAGACAGAATTAGCTCCCCTAAAGGGCACTGGACAGACAGGCATGGTGGGGTTGGATCTGAGACCAGGCAAACAGAATTGTTCTATGCACCCTATATCTTGGGAAGAAAATATGGTAATTCAATGTTATTCCAGGTTACAGTTGCGTAAATAAGTTATGCACATGTTGGGGTAATCTAGTGATAGAAGTGAACAAATCTAGTGATCCATTCCCTGTATAGCATCTGCAGCATCTTGCTTCATCTTTTATACGTTTTCTTGCTGATCCAGCATTTTTCTACAAACCGATAATTAACTGGGGTTAGGTTTTGAAAGCCCTTCAGCTGCCTGACAGCTTGGACTTCATCATTGGTTAGGCACACAAATCACAGAATGGCCTAAGTTGGAAGGGACCTTAAACCTCATCTCATTCCAACCCCCCTGTCATGGGCAGGGACAACTTCCACTAGACCAGGTTGCTCAAGACTTTATCCAACCTGGCTCTGAACACTGCCAAGGATGGGGCAACCACAGCTTCTCTGGGAAACCTGTGCCAGGGCCTCACCACCCTCACAGCAAAGAATTTTTTCCTAATATCCAATCTAAGCCATTCCCCCTTGTTCTGTCACTCCAAGCTCTTGTAAAACGTCCCTACTATTTTCTTGTAGACTCCCTTCAGGTACTGGAAGGCCACAAATAGATGTTTATGAGAAGTCCATGTTTAAGGGAACAGGGAAGACAATTCCCTTTCTGCAGCCACCTGGGGACCCTCTAACTCCCACTTTTCTCTGCTGAGATCCTTTGGCCATCAGTAACACACTTTCCCCTTCAGGGATCTTGGTGGTTTCTTCATGGGAGCTGCCTGGACCCACAAAAACATCAGTGGAACTAACAGAGTTACCCTGTTCCCTCCCACCAGTGAGAGGGTGGCACAGCAAGGAAGGTCTAAGAGAGGTTTTGGCTAAGGTGGCCCTGGTTCACCAAGAGCCTGAGCCTGGGCTTGCTGTTATCTCAGCATCTATGTAATTTGAGGCTGTCCATGTAATGAGATGAGCTCTAAAATTTCTGAGTTCCCTCCCCTTAAAACTTTTACCCTGGTAAAATTCAGCACATTCTATGCTGTGCTGACACAGGCCATCAATCTTGACGCCCTCACATGCTTTGTAGTGTTGATGCAGAACAACAGAAATATCACAAAATTTACTAAAAGCAAAATCAAAATATTATCTTAAAAACAATGCTTTAAAAGTTAATTTTATATATTTCTATGAAGTTAGAGAGAAGCACCCCAGGATATACCATTGAATCACCCCAGAACTGGCGCTAAAAACGGTTTTGTTTTTGAACGTATCAATCCTCTTTCCTAGTTAGCACTGCTAAAAACATTTGCTGTAGACCTAGGAAATACTGTTCCCATTAACAGCTTGACAGTATCCTGTGAACATGTGCACACAAGCAGATTTTTTTGTGTACTATTACCCTTGAGCGCCAGTTGAGAGAACACGCCTACATACCAAGTCTTGGATAAACAAACACAGGGGTGTAATACAGAATATAAATACTGAGAGAAGTTTAGTTCATGTTGTTCCCCATTCCATACTGGGATGCAGGGCTGTGATAAGGCAGTCTCCTCTTAGTCTCATCCAGAGCCCTTCTATCCATAGAAACGATTAAAAATTAACTAGGCGAGGAAGACAGATTGACTTTATCGGGTACTGCTGAGATCAGATTAACATTCCACTGACACATGGGAGTTCAAAGTTCAGGTTCTTGCATTATTGAAAGTTTAATTTTTAATCTTTCTTTAATAGTTAAGGTCTATATGAGTGCCCTAAATAGGTCCTGCCCCAGCATGAGGGAACCTCAGACCATAAACTTCAAAAGCATTGATAATGGGTATCTGATGTTCTCCAAAGAATGCACAGTTTCTTTCCTGCTGAACTACAGGTACTCCTAGAGTTAATCATGTCTCCACTGCTCTTGTTTAGACTAAACATATCACCCTGCTCCAAAGGATAAATGCAGTGGAGAGAGAAAAGGAGAGAGGCCTCAACAGACTGCTGTGACTCTTCTGTTCATACCTGATGGCCAATGCCACCTCCAGGGACCAGCTCTCAGAGAACCTCCACCTTACCCCAGATCAAGGTTGGAGTGACCAATGACCATAGGAACACTTTTGCTATGGAGACAGGCTGAGAGAGCTGGGGTTGTTCAGTTTAGAGAAGAAAAGACTTCAAGAGACCTTAGAGCCCTTTCCACTAACTAAAGGGGCTCCAAGAGAGCTGGAGAGAGGCTTTGGACAAGGGCTGGAGTGACAAGGGGGAATGGCTTTAAATGGACAGAAGGCATGTTTAGATTAGAGATTTGGAAGAAATTCTTTGTTGTGAGGGTGGTGACGCCTTGGCACAGGTTGCCCAGAGAAGTTGTGGATGCCCCATCCCTGGAAATGTCCAAGGCCAGGTTGGATGGGGCTTGGAGCAACCTGGTCTAGTGGAAGGTGTCCCTGCCCATGGCAGGGGGCTGCAATGAGATGATCTTTAAGGACCCTTCCAACCCAAACACTTCTAGGATTCTACGATAAAGTCAGCAAGTATCTGTGACCTACACATGTTTTTAATCAACACTGTTGTGTCCAACCCCTCACATTAGAAAGACCGTCCCAGCCATCAGAAGACACACACTCTTAAAAACGTGGGATGTTCCCCATTTCTGACATTGTTTTATTGTCTGTCTTTACTGTACTTATTACAGTTGCTAAGAATTACTTAGCCTAACATCAGCAAATACTTAGCAACAAATGTTTTACACATGACAAATCCTTTGCCTCTGGCCTTTTTAGAAGTTCACGTTTTCTCTCAAAGAACAGAGACTTGGTTAGACTCTCCATCAGCTGCTACAGAGGGTACAGGAGAAATAAGGGACCTTGTCTCCCAGTCAACCCCACTATCCTTTCAAAACCAAATTGATTGCTCTTGAATGTAGATGGGGGACATTCCATACCTACACATATGGAGAGTAGATTCTATGTGTTGAACATGCCTGTGAGGTAATATTTCAGCTGAATCTACTGTCTGTCACATCTGGTATTTTGAATAATCATTTAAGTGAACCGTAAATTAAATTAAGCCAAGCCAGTGTCATAAACCTAAAGTGCATTTCCAAAGGTTCTCCCATATGAAAAGGGAGTTGGCTTAGAAGCCTTTAACATCCTGACTCTGAGACCCTTAACTGGAAATAAATCAAGAGCCTATGTGCTTGTACCCATGGAACAGCCCCCCAGAGTGGATTAAAAATAAATACTTGTGCGAAAGGAAAGTGACAACACAGATGGATTTTCCTTCCTAGACACCTGCCACAAATGAAGGGCTTTTAATAGCGACAGCCAGACTAAGAGACTAAATTAGAAATATGAGGGGAAACACTGTCCCAGTGGTGCTTCCTTTGCTGCCCTGGGTCTGCCAGTTGGCTCTGAAGGAACGGGAGATGCCAGCCTGGTGGCAAAGGAACTATGGGAAGGATGAGGTTGTTTTATCCACCTGACACTGGGATGAATGAGTCTAGTCTACTGAGCAGGGGCTCTGGATATACCCCAACATTTTCTCCCATCTCCTGGAGCTACTGGCTCCAGTTTCAACTGAAAGAACGACCTCACAGTCAAGTAACATAAAGCAGCAGCTAATTTGTGAGCTTGTCCTTGGGAATGCTCTACACAGCCTTGTAAATGCAATGATCGTACTGATTTCAGCCAAAGGACTGTCTTTTCGTGCACCTCTAACATCACTGAGCACCATGTTTCACCAATAAAGGGCTAATGAACCACAGCAGTTGTTCGTATGTTTTCTTACTCCTTCTCCAAAATGTCACAATAAATCTATATTGCTGGATAACAGCAAGCAGATGGATATCGTAACTTGTAATTTGGCATAGGTATTCTCAATCAAGGCAAAGATTAATTCTCCCCAATGATAACCAGCTTTTTCATTTGTTAGAAGCCCATTATCATTTTCTAAAAGGTATTTCTCAGGACAAGGGTAAAACCAGCTCTCTTCGTCCTCTTGCTTTATCCATTAAGGAGAGAATGAGGGATGGATTTCTGGAGATAAGGTGAGTTAACCACAGAAAATGACATCTTCAAATAAGCATAGAAACAATAGCAAAAAATCCCTAGAAACACTCTTTGGTGGAGTACACGGATTCATGGAATGAATCTCCTGTTGTTTTGTGAGCAGCCCAGAAATATGTTGCCGGCTTTGTTAGGATTATTATTTCCTCAGTGAGACTGAAAAATATACAAAAAAATCAAAACAAATTAAAAGACTGTTTCCTGAGATACATCATCTTGCAATAGCAAAAGGAATATGCCCTTTATTCTAAAACCTTCAAACTAAACAACAAAATAGGAAAACTATATGGATGGGCAAAAAATAAAATAGGGATACAGTGCCAGTCCCCTCATGCCATGGAAAGGCCTAAAATTTGTAAGTGAATGCAAACCCTGGCAAATAAAGTGAGCTTCAGTCCTGACTTCCAGACCATGCCTTGTCCCTGGTCCTGCAGGAGGTGTGTAGCAACTCAGGGAAGAAAATTTACATTTCCTCACAGTTTTTGCTCTGATTTCATGATTTCATTAAATGCTCCTAAAAACATCCCCTAAAGGTATTTGTTACCCTTGAATTTTGTTTGCTAATGAGCTCCTAATTGTGGCATAGCAAGTTCATCAACTATTGTACTTTAATAAAACAAAGAGGTACTGCAGCTAATTATTTGTTAAACTCATTATCAGACCCCTGCTAGTGCAGAATTTTGTAGCTGTTGAATTTTGCAGCTGACATCCTGCTGCAGGACATGGGGGGAGGGCTCTAGCAGAGGTCTCTGCCAGACCCCCCTGGGCAGTTGCAGATGTTAAAGGTGGGTACATAAAAAGTTTCACACTGAACTGGGAGGAAAATGAAAATGTGAGCACATTCTCGTTGTTCCTCCTGCTCTAGAAATGACAATCCCTGGCAAAGGAAGAATGTAAATTCCTGGTCTCAACAAGGGTCAGCAGTGCCCAAAATGACTATATACATCATAGAATCACAGACTGGTTTGGGTTGCAAGTGACCTTAAACTTCACCACCTGCCATGGGCAGGGACACCTTCCACTATCCCAGATTGCTCCAAGCCACATCCAACCTGGCCTTGAACACTTCCAGGGATGGGGAAGCCACAGCTTCTCTGGGCAACCTGTGCCAGGGCCTCACCACCCTCACAGGAGAGATTTTCTTCCCAATTTCTAATCTAACTCTGCCCTCTCTCACTTTGAAGCCATACTCTCTTCTTCAGTCTCTCTGTGCCCTCGTAAAAAGACCCTCTCTGACTTTCTTGTTGACACATTTTTTTTTTCCGTAGTTGAAGAGGCAGTTTTGAATCAAATTTACCAATAAATACCTTTTAAGGAAAACAAAGTCAGAACATATCTTCAAAAAAGCCTAAGAATTACACAGCCCAAGGCTGTCAATATTAATTTAGGTTAAGTCTGTTTTTAAAACCTTGAAGTGATAAAACAGCAGTGATGAGAGGGGCTTTAGAGTTCCTGCTTTTCTTACCACCTCCAACAGGGCATCTCAGAGCACCCCTGGACACTCACTGAAGTCTAGGGAAATCTCTGCACTGACCCTCATGGGCACTGGTGGGATCAGTACAGGTAATCGACAAGTTTTCACTCTCTGCACACTAAAGAACAATATACTAGTAGAAAACTAATAGCTCCGTTAGTTATTGATTAACAGAAATGCTACAGTGCTCTTACAATTTCAAACTGCTCCTGATTAATGGAAGAGGCAATGGAATTTCCACAGTGATCTCCTTCTGTTGGAAGCATCACCAGCAAAGCATGGGCAGCAGAGCATGGGCAGGTAGATGACCATAGCAGCGACTACACCAAGCCTGATAAACAGGGAACCTGAACTGGAAAATATATTTCTGTATTAATCCTGGGGTTAGAACACTTTAGGGTTCTGCCACAACAGATAATTGTATTTCCTTAATCTGTTGGGTGAAGGTTTCATTCCTTTTCTGACTCGCTGTTAGTGCAGGAGTTCAGGTTTCTGGTGTGAGCCCCTCTGACTGGGCAGGCTCCATTCCAAAACTGTCTTTACACTCTGGTGCATAACAGTTGCTTCTGTCCATTCACACCTTTTCTTTCTACTCCCTGATCTAGTGTGTCAAGGTTAAGGAATAATGAATAATCGATAAGGCTACGTCTCCACCAGAGAAATTAAATGTTCCAACCTGAACATGAGAGCTGAAAAAGATTTAAATACAGTTTTGTGTCATCCACTCCAACTTTGCTAATATGAGCTGTGAGTCAGCATCCTCTTAAATCACTGCAATTGCAATGTCCTCCAAGAACAAGTCCTGCAATTCTTCCCACAGTTCTCAGGAACTCAGACTTCTGGGAAGAGTCAGAAGCCAGAACTGAAGTGGCAGGAACAAAACTACTGACACCACTGGAGTGCTTTCCCAGCAATGGCATCCTTTAAAATAGTGTAAATTGAATCAGCAAGTGCCTTACAAAGAACGTCTGCATGCAAAGGAACCAACCAGACCACCTTCCAACATTGACATTAGTGTTACATATATACATTTATAGATATATTCTATATATAGAACAGATAAACCACTAAAACTGGGTATTTGGAAAAAGGGAGAATTAGATTTCCAAAACCGCAAGTGATGTTTTACACTAAAATGTTTGGGAAACGGATCATGTTTCCAGTTTCACCACTGACCAGCTCTGGATGTGAACATGGTCTTTGCTCACCCATGTAACACAAATCTGCCGTGCAGTGAGGCAAAGGGATTGAAAAAAACTTGTGCATCTCCAAGGTAAAACCATTCCATTACAAAATCACATTGCTATGAAGTACTCATTCTTCTGCTTATTTAGGCTGAATGTGAATGCAGGCTACTATAGTCTTGTGTTATAAAGAAAACATAAAAAAAAACCCCAACCAAAAAAGACATACCAACCTCTACTACAGATATAATCAAAACAGGGTTTATTGATTTGCAGGAAGTACTTTGCCATGTGTATCACAAATAGTTATTCATTTATACTTAAAAAAATAATAACCCTACTCCATTTGATAGTTGGCAATACTGAATTAATAATTTTAGCAAATCAGAAGGAAGTTAATGTAATACTCAATTTGCTTTACATCTTCAAAGTCACCTACGGCATTTTACAAGGCAGGTAATATCACAGCTGGACACCCTGGTAATCTTTTGAGCTCTTTTTCCCTTTCAAAATAAATGTTACAGATTTATCATGATATTGCTAAAATAGCCGTTAATTTACTTTCAAAGATAGAACAGGTGAATTAACAGAGCCTTGAGCTCCATCAAACTGAACAGAAATGCCAGCAGGGCACAACACAAATGGGAGATCCAAGACTGCAGACGGGCCAGCCACGAGAACCTTCTGACACACCTCCCCATTTCAGGAGAGATTTGGATCCAATTCCTCCACCCTGGCATTTTGTTGCCCCTTGATCCAGAGCTGTGGGATTTGCAGAAGATGGCAGATGCTCCACAAGAGCAAACTTACTATTTGAAAACATCAGGTTGGCTCTTTGAGGCCAAAACTGAAAGGTAACAAGGACCCCAACGCTGAACTATTCCTCTCTTCACTCTGGTGTTCACAGTCTGGAAACTGCTTGGAAAGCTTAATGGGCTCAAAACACCAAGACTAGGAAAGATTCAGCTTTCATTAGCATCCAGTTCAAAAGAGCAATTTTAACTCTTCTTCGAGGGACAACTCCTGTGGAGTTTAACCAGTATCTCACCTCTTGGAAAAAGCAAGGCTGTCCCTATAAATTAAGTTCAGTTTAAAAACTCAAGAGGGATGTACCTGCAAAAAACACTGCCAGCTCTCTCTGTGCCCAAGGAGATAAATTCTTGATTTGAACCAGTGAGGACAAATTACGTCTTTTCTACAGAGGACAGATCCTGGATTTATCATAAACTTGGCTTCTTCCTTACTGAAAAATCCCACAGCCATGAAGTGTCTGACCATACCTGCCCGGGGCGGGGGCTGCTCAAAGGCCCATGTGCTGCAGTGGGACCAACATCTGCAGCATCTCAAGCTCCCTACAACCCCAGCGGTGCTTTCTTATGGGCACCAGGTAAAAAATTACTGATGTACTTTACAGAAGAAAGATCTCAAGGGGTATGGTGATCTTATTTATCCCTGTGTTGCCTTCCAGCACCACCCAGGATATCTCAAAGTCAGCAGGCACAAAACTTGACATCTTCCTCACTCTATCAGTGATCCAAGGAGCAAGCCCCAATGCTGCTGTGTAAGGACCTGGTACAGGAAGTCACTTGTAAGTTCATGGTGATAATCTAATTTTTATTGAGTTTTCTACTGTCTGGCCATGGTTCCTGCCTAACTTTTAGCAATCATGAAATATTATACCAAAGGCAGAGTGTGTAAGAACCCGGTGTCAATACTCGGTGAATACTAAAGGCTCTCTCCACTAGCTTTCTGCATAGAGTAGTCAATGCTTACTCTTAGAGTTCCTTTAAATACATGTTACTCACAAGAACATTCTGCTCAGGTTCTTCTTCAATTGCTATAGGATACTATATCCTGTTCCTTAAAGAGAACTTTAAAAAAATTTTTCAAATATATATAAAACTCATTTACAAACATTTACATATCAGAAAAGCCTAATCAAAACCTCCCTGACTTCCATGTCAACTGTCATAGATGTTTTAGCAATCAGCAAGCTGATATAAAAAATAAAATCAAAACATACTTGTCTTCTTACATAAACTGTTACAGCAATATAACGTAAAAAGTTAAAGTTCTAAATAACAGTTGAATAGTGGGAGCTGTAAAAGCTGGAATGATTGATTTCATAATGTTTTCAGGCATTATAAATAAACTTTAGGTGTCTCCATTTCTTTGATTTGCATAAGCAATTAACAGTTCATTAAGTAGAGATTAAAACAAAGCCGAGGTAATACCGGGAACCTGGGTCAGTCAGTGCTGCTCCAACCTCAGCTCTCCAAAGCAGCTACCACAGATTGTTTGGGGTTTGGCTGGCGAGGGCTTGGTACTGGGGGGCTACAGGGGTGGCTTCTGTGAGAAGCTGCCAGAACTTTCCCCCAGGTCCCAGGGAGCCAATGCCAGCCCAGATCAACCCACTAGGGCTGAACACCAGGGTCAGCACTGCACTGTGGAAAATCTGGGAAAATTATGTATAAACCAGGGCAGGAGGCAACGAAACAGCATGAGACCTCCATAGGAAATTCATAGGAACTTCATAGGACCTCCAAAGGAACTTAGAATCGTAGAATAGAATCACAGGATCACTGAGGTTGGAAAAGACTCCAAGACTGAGTCCAACCATTAAAACTTCATAGGACCTTGACAGGAAATTCACAGGACCTCCACAGGGAATTCCCCCTAACATCCAAAGCGTTTTCTACCCCTGACAGGGTGGGAAGGTCCCCTCAGTGAGCACCCACACAGCCTCGCAAACACACACACAGTTTTGTAGCCTTTCCTGCTGTTCTTGTAAGAAATGAAAGGCTTTTGCTCATGGGCAGCCAGTCCATGAGCTCTGAGCTGCAGCCCCTGGTAGCGGTTATGGGGCATGAAAAGGGAGGATTGGGAGCACAGGGGAAGGAATGAAGACAAGGGAAGATAATTGAAAGTACCAGTGCACTAGTTATGTTGCATATTTCTAATGTAATTAGTATTAATAAGCTGTCAGTCAGAAGATGTAGCTGTTAAAAGGCAGTTTCAGTGGGGGAAAATGATAATTGAACTCCTCCATGTATTTGTCTGTATTATTTATTCTGTTGTTTTTTTCAGTTCATTGCCACTGATGCGTGTTTAGCAGAAGTGAAATTGAAGTAAACTGAGTTTTTTGTTTATTAACTAGAAAAAAAATTATCCACTATTGCTCTGAGCAGTGCCAGCCATAGGAGGGAGGCTCGGCGAGGTCAGTGGGTCAGTTCTGCACTCAAACCACAGTGTTTTCAACCTATAACTTTAATTCTGTTCTGATTTATACACTTGTTCCTGTGGTACCCAGCACGGCACTACTGCTCCTTTATTCTCTACCAATGGGTAAAGATGCTCCAGATGCTCTGCAGGTTCCTATCTTGTGGTTTAACACTGCAGTTCTTAAAGCTGCTCATATCATGTGCACTGAATAAAATATTCAATAATTTCCCTTTTTCTTTCTTAATTTTTCAATTGTCTGCAAGCAGCTTACAGCATTCTCCAAAGCATCTGTACCAAGAAATTAGTCACTAAATATTTTATACAAATAGTTATTTAGGCTGTTTCTTGATCACAAGCAGTTTGCTGAGATTCAGGATTGGATTTGTACTTCTGACTGTAAATTGGCCACATGGAGACAGCTTGCTTTCTCTGCTTTGCAAAGCAGCCCTCATGACAACAGTTGGGGTATTTCAGGCTCCAGCATTTCAATGGCCAAGGTAAAGTTACGTGAGCAGTGGTTGCTGTCAAATATCCCCAGTACATCACCTACACTGTGAGCACCTCCTACGTCTCAGAGCTATGTGCAAATACCACATCTGTATTTAACAGTGGGGGAAGAGAAAACAGAGTCAAACGTGACTTTGGCTGCATGGAGGAGGTCTCGGCATATGGAGAAACCCTGACTTTCATGCCCAATGTCAAGAAATCTTTCCTCTGTGCTTTGACAAAGCAGCCTCATGCATGTTGATGTAGATGAGATATAAGGAAGAAGTTTTCTGAGATGAGGGTGGTCAGGCAGTGGCACAGGTTTCCCAGAGATGTGGAAGCCCCATCCCTGGAAACATTCAAGGTCTGAATGAGGCTCTGAGTAACCTGATCTAGTTGAAGATCTCATTGCAAGGGGTTGGCCTTTAAAGGTCCCTCTGTGATTCCATGCGCCAAACTGTGCATCACCAACCACATGGTCCCTGAGGTGCTCCTCCAGTACAGTCCTGTGCCTCCCATTGCTCCTCACATCCCAATGGAGCACTGGCCGTTAATGTTAACACCAGGAATTTCTCTTCTATGTGTACTACAAGTAAGAACGCTGCCTTTTTTGGTCACTTAAACCACCTGCTAAATTTAAGGAGGTTGTAAGTCACAAACCCTTGGCAGCTTGGCACAAAGGCTGGGAAATGCTGAAAGCACTGACTACTGCAACTGATTTTAAATTCTGACTTCATAAAGTCCAGGATGAAGCAACTGAGGGTAACTGAAGTACCCTGGACTGTAATAGCTCCCATCAGCTCATGTTATCAAAATGAAACATCCCTGAACCAGTACCATTCCAAGCAAGGGATACAGGACATTTTCTGACTCAGACAACTAAAGGGAAAAATAGACCTTAGAGATAGTTAGGAATCAAAATGGGAACTGCGACACTACCAGAGCCCTGCTCCTGTGTCCCGACATCCTGCCCTGCATGGGGTCACAGGGAAACCAAGATGGGGCTGCAGAGAGCCCAGACCTCCAGCCTGGACATATCAGGGCTCTTCAGTGGCTTAATGTGACTGATTTGGATTGTTACGGTTGGAGCTTTGTTTGGAAAATGTTGATTGTTTTCTAAATGTAATTAATCGTGATGATTTGTTGCAGTCATTGAGCACAAGGCTCCAGATAGTGCTCAGCAGAATATGAGGCTGCAGAGCAGCTCAATCCATCAGCACCTTCCTGGCAACTGCCTTAGACCCCATCAGGCAGGAAGTCACAAGATGGAAATGGGCTCCTGGAGCTATCTGGGACCTCCCTTTGGTGTCTCCTTCCTTTCTTCCTCCACTTGCCAAGCTCCAAGGTTAAAATACATGATTTCAGTGCTTTTAAGGACAAGGAAAATTGAAGAGGAATAGGTGTTCTTTCAAGGCTTTTCACCTTTTCAGGAAGGAATATTTTCAAGGAGCTTTGGATGGGGAGAGTTTGTGGTCGTTAAATAGTTTGTAGCATAATTACAAATAAGGATCCAACTGAGGCACAACTCAGGGCTCATTTTCAGGACGTATGGCGATCCTCAGCCATGGGGGGACCAACCACCCACTCCCTGACCGAGCAAGAGACTCCCCAGAGACACACCAACAACTCCGGGGCTTGTCTTGTCAAGCCTTTGCTGATACAGCAGCTGGCCCCACAACTGGAGGCAGGATTTCAAGTCATTTTCTAAGTTGCTTATTCACACAAGGACAAAAATTATTTTCTTCCAATCAGGTTTTCTTGTGTCAGCCATTCAACATGTTCCTGTGGTTTTTTTCCTCCCTTTCTTATTACCTTTTTCTGATAGTAAAGACGTTGCAGATGGGCATCAAACTGTGCAAAATGTAAATTATGATTGGGTAGATTCGGAACATAAAAAATAAGTTATTTGGATGCATTTTTTTTTTCCTAAGGACCACAGCACATATGGCATGCTAAAAAAATGTCTCGTGTTCATTAAGGCTAAATGAGACAGGTTAGAGAATCATGGGCACCAAATGGAAAACTTGGGGGGAAAAAAATGCTGGCTGGCAACTCATTCTGCTGATAATATTTTTTGGATGTTTCCCTCCTGCCCTCTCTCTCTCTCATTTTTTTTTTAAACTGCAAGGACATTTTCGCAAATATTTCACAAATATCTGATGGCTGTTGCTTAGGAATCTGTCCTCCCCGCTGTGCCTCCCTCATTTGAAGGTCATAATCTTCAGTTTGTGAAATCATAATTATCTCGCTAGCCAGTAACTCTGATGTCACAAATGGAGGATTATGATGACTTCAATGAAAAAAGCAGCAGCGGGAGAAAATGAACTCCTCAGCCACCAAGAGCTTGTTTTCCTCCCCCCCCCAAAAAGGATATAGCAGAAAAAATATCAGCAGAATGATCTCCAAATAGTCTATTTACTGCATGGTATCAGTGCCTCTTTCAGAATATGAGGGTAATTTCTGCCTTGTGCCAGTTTAACGCAGACTTTCACTTTATTTTAACACATAGCAGATCTTATATTTAATGTAATAGCAGAATCTTGCTACTTCTTGTGGAGCTCATACAGAGACCTGAGTTTTTCTATAAAAATGAAATGAGCCTCCCTGTAACCCTCAGCAAAATGAAATGGTCAAGGTTCACCCCAAGGTCACCTATGCCTGGGGCTTCACTACTGCCAGAAAATTCATCACTGTAACAAAAAATATAACAAATAAACACTGTCTGTCAGATTAATATGGTATTTAATGTCCAAGTCTCCTTATTGCTTGTTGTTAAGCATCCCTGCCAGCCTAATGCTAAAAACGCAATGACTCATAGTGGGTGACTTCTCTTCCCAAAAATCACAGAATCTGGAATGGGATGGGTTGGGTTGGAGGGGACCTTAAAGATCATCTAGTTCCAACCCCTCTGCCATGGACAGGGAATCTTCCACTAGAAGAGGGGTGAGCTCTCCACTAAAAATGAAGGAGAACAGAGACCATGGCAGAGCTTAGACCATTCTGATGCATTTCCCCTCTCCGTATCCCCTCCCTGCTGTACAGACCAAAAGACTCATATGCCCGAGACTTTATTTAGTTCCTGGAAATAGGACTGAGATGATGGTGCTGACTTTCCTCCAGGACAGTCACTCCAGGAATGCGATTCAGCAACTCTGAGTGCCGCTATTTTGAATAAAGCTATCAGTGTTTCTCCTGAAGAGTTTGGAATACGAGTAGATTTCTACTGTCACTATAAATGCTAGCAGCGTGTCTCTTGGGCATCAAATAAAGTACATTTCAATGTTGCTGTCTGTTTGAATGAGACATTAAAAGAGCTGTATTCCGAATTCCCACCGTTTTATAAAAATATGAACTAATAGTGCGATGACACCATTCTCCTGTCTCTTTCTACTGCAGATCTTAGGCACTATCTTGCAATACATCCATGTGCAAAAGCAGCAGTGCACTGGGACCAACCCCAAATCTGAAAAATGCGATGGATTCTGACACAGGAATGAGAACAAAAGTATATAATGCTGGAGGTTTGGGAAAAAACTGAAATTCCCAAATTGCAACCATGTTCCCTGCCACTTGGCACTGGTGCCAGGCTGTGTAACTCAGAGAGGAGTAAGTGGCAGCAATTGCATCCTCGCAGAAGAGATGTCTTCCAAAGATGTATCACAGCAACAGCATTCTCAACTTCCTGGCTGCAGATTTCAGCAGTGGAGGGGAGAATACAGGGGGAAATAAAAGCACAACAGCTGTAGTGCCACAGGCCCCTGGCCTACAGAATATGTTAGGAGACTGATGCGCACACCCACTATTCTCAATCATTAGAAACAACATATGGTGGGTTGGTGTTCGTGCTGCCTTTCTCTGCCTGCCCTGTTTCTGCTCAAGGTATAAGTAAATTAAGAGAGAGTCAGGCTGCACACGTGAACAGGGAATCGCAGAGGGAAGGACCATATGGGGTCAGAAGGACACATAAATTCTTTATTGGGGTTATTTAAAATCTTCACCGCACCTTCGTCAATTCTAAAAGCTTCAAAGGCACTGAAAAATAATCCCATTTTGTGTTTGTGTGGCCAAAATCTTTCCGTGCTTTTTTCTGTTCTCAGAGCAGCCGATATGCCCTGTCATCGCCACCATTGTTCACAAACTCCCAAAGCACAAAGCACAGGGCATAAAACAATAATACAGCATTTGCAAACAAGGTGACAACAACTGAGAAGGCTCATCCAACTCTAAGAGCACCCTGCAACCTCTTCCTCTGTATTTACAACACAAGGTATACATCAGCTTGTGAAATAGGCCAAAATCCAAATTGCTGTGTTTGGGACAGCCAAAATGGTGTCAGACAAACACCCTGAGATGTGCAGGGTGGTCCATGAGTGCCCAGATGTGAGAGGGGTCCTGAAAACACCTTTCACATGGGCTGCCCTGGAGCAGCCACAGCTGCCACCGAGTATGGTGGGCAAGGATCAGTCTAGAAACAGTAGGAGAAAATACAGGGATGGCATGGGATAGAGGTGCAGATAAAAGGCACAAGCTCACTGCACTGCAAGGACATCAGGTGAGATAGATATGTTCCTAGGATCTTGACAGCAGGACCAGGATTTGACTGTGAACTGCACACATCATTGGGGCACTGGGAGCACTGCGGCTTGCACGGATATGCACAGGAAAAAAAAGCAGAGGTCTTTAATTCACCTCTGTCAAAAGTAGGATTATGAGTTTCTCCTAACATTTAGACTGCTTTTGAAGCTTCAAAAGGCGATATAAGAAATGTCACTGCTGCCAGAGGAACTGGGGATGTTGACACCAGGCACTGCTGCAGCCGTGACTCATCGCGAGAGCTCGGGAGAAATGACACGAGAGTTGGTGTCACGACTGTGGAGTTAACCTTTGTCACCTCTGTATTCAGCTGACTGAGCTTCCCTCTTAATGAAGCAGTTTGATTTATGTATGAGTCATTTGCCTTCATAAGAAATTTATTAAATGATCATCTTTTTTTCCCTCCAGATTTGTCACTTGAAACGTGGTAATGGGTGTTTAAACCTGCAATGGCATGTCATCAAATGAGTTCAAACAACCTTACACATTCCTTGCTCTCTGTATCGTAAGGAAGCTCGGCTGTCAGTGGGACAGGAGGATTCCAAAGACACAGAAAAATCCTGGCATGGAGATGCTGCCTCAGGATGCTGATGGCCTGGGAATGGCAGATTCTTTTCCCTCCCTCAGTGACACGAGACTTTACAAGAACTGGGGAGCAGCATGACCTGCCTTGGTACCTGAAGCGGTATGTGGCTCTAAACCTCCATCTCAGTTCAGCAAAGTGCTTCAGCAAACAAGAAATCCAATGAATTCAATAAGGACTAATTCCATGGTTAACATTAGACATGTGTGAGTGTGTTGCTGAATTGCATCCTAATCTCCCCCTTTCTTGGCATCTCAAAACATGAAAACAATACAACCATGCCAAAAGTCTGCTATAAAAATAATTGCTTTTAGTTTAAAAACCCAAGTTATAAAACACCTATAGAGCTGCAATCAGTCTTAATTTCTCTGCAACTATCATTTTACATTAGATCTTTGTTTTTCATTCAAAATTTGAATCAAAAAAGTACTTCTGTTTTAATTAGTTTTATAAATTTGCTGAGCTAAATGAATACCATAGTAAAATCAAAACTACAGAAAATACGCGTAATCTCAGCAAACTGTATTACTTGTGGAACAAATTGTAAATCTAGTGCTTAATTAAAATTATTTGAAATGCCAAGATGTGAAAACTGTGAATTATGCTGCCACACAAAATCTACAGCTCATTTTAATAAACTATAATAGCCTCAGCTACAAAATTTTGGCATTTGAAAGGTTTCCATCTATACATGTAAATTTTGTCCCACATTATACATATACTTTTAAGACCTCATTTGCATCCTGATTGGATTAATGATTGCATAAAACAGCCCTTGGGCTTCTGTTTGGAGCAGCAATGACTGAGGGAGTGATGCAGTTGGAAGATATGAAATTTGGAAACCCAGCTGGCAAGGTGTGGATGCATTAGCCCATGCAACCTGGGAGTCCTTAAGGCTTTCTCTGTTTCCTGAGAGAACAGCAACCTCCAGCACTGTGGCACAGCCAGAATTACCTGGAAAGGGTCGCTTTCCCAAAGAGCCGAGCATCCCTGGAAGCATGCTCCTGCCTCACCCTGTGGGTGCTCAGGCCAGCATTCTGCTGTGTTTCTGCAAGGACCACAGCCCAGATGCAAGCCTTTCCTCCCTGGAATGTCACAGACTGCCAAGCAGAGGAAACCCTCTGCCCCAGAAGCTGTTTGCAGAAAAAGCCAAACGTGTCACTCGGCAGATGGCTTCTGATGCCTCAAACTACACCTAACTCTGGGGAAGGTTTCTGCAGACAACCTGCTCCAGAGAAATCAGCTGGTGTGTGGACACGGACAAGGGTTTAGATGAAGAGTGGAAGAGTCTTCAATTCATCCTGTGACACCAACTGGAGACTTTTGTTCTAGATGATAATCTCAGTTTTCTCAAAACTCATTACAGTCAAAGTATAATTTAAACTAGGCTTCTTTTTCCTTGTGATGGCTCAGTGTCAAACCACCCTGAGCAGCAGATTAGCAATATTTGATTTCAGCTTTCAGAGCTTTAATAATCATAGGAAATTGCTCTTATAAGCAGAGTTTCCTTGCCCACTGGCTGCTTTGAGGATTGCTGGGATAAAACCTACCTATAAATGCAGAAATTGTATTTCTGTACAGCTCTGCCAGCTGGCCACACCATTATGCACATAATTCCTTCTACTTGGGTTTCTCAGTAGGAAAAAAACCAAATCCTAAATTGAATACATCTTAGGAATATCAATTTAATTAAGAGGATGACAAGAGGAGATAAAGGCAGGAGGGTGTTTATTATCAGAATAGATTTCTGCCTGCATTGCATTGATACACCTGTGCCCCTGTGTTGATATGTTCTAGTAGAAAAAACCCGTGTAATCTGTACTATGTCACAGTGAACATCAGCATCACACATACCTGTTTGGAACTGAGCAAAGGAGACAAACATCTCACTCAGTGCTGCAGGAAAAGGAACAGATGGTGCAAACATTCATACACACACAAATTCACACTTCCTGATGACACAAGGTTACTAGCAAGATCCTTCCATGCTTATGCTTGAAAGGATTATGGACAGAGTTTGTCATTCTGGATTCACCACTAAAATTGACTGTAAAAGGGCTGCAGCAGGTGAAGAGCTGTGTGGTGGAATAGGGGATGGCCAGAGACCTGCAGAGACCATGGACTGGGCTCACAGTGAGCCACACGCATGCCTCTGTCCACAGGCTCTGAGACATCAGCTCAGCTCTGAGCTTGTGGAGTCTGAGTATGTCCCTGAAGATATTTCAGAACCATCTGGATGCAATCCTGTGCCACGTGCTCTGGGATGACCTGGCTTAAGTAGAGAGGTTGGACCAAGTGACCCACTGTGGACCCTTCCCACCTGACCCATTCTGTGATTCTTCTCTTCAGTTGACCACTGAGCACTTCCATGCACAGCTCCAGAGTACCTACAAACCCCATGGAGCTGCCTGTTGGTACCCGACATGATCCAACACACACAAACAGCAACCCAGCACCCACAGAGTCCTGCGTGTTTTATTTAAGAATATATATGCAGATGATTCTCTAGAAAGCACACTCTATAAATAAAACATGTTTAATAACCTAAGAAAGCCAAACAAAATAAATAAACCATGCTACTGAATGGCAACTTCCTCTGCAAAAGAATCTGTAAAACACTTTCCAGGGTTTGCAAAGTGCCTGCCTGCAAAATATTTTGCATGATACAGTGCTATTCCTTAAACAGCTGCGACAGTCCACATGGTGCATTGCCTTACAAACTCCCTGCTGTACACCTCTCCTGCTCTCAAACCAAACCAACTCAAACATCAGCAGGAGTCAGCACTCCATTTTATAACTGCAAGGTATGATTTATTAGGAAAAAATAACTCCTACTTTATTTTCCTACTGCTGGGAGTCTGTGGTCCTTCTGAGGTGAGGAATGCCGGGCCAACCTGTACCACCTCACTGCCCAGACTGGCAGAGTCCCCACAGACCGTTAAGGGAAGCAGTGAAGCCTGATGTGCTGAGTGATGTTCCCATAGCTTTACATCTCACTTCTAGACACTTCTTTCACCTGCAGAATGGAGTGATATGAATCATACTGAGGTCTGAGCTTATCCTGGTTTATTTCCAGCTTTGGATGGAGGCCTGAAGCCACTCCGACCTGTGCTGATGCTGGAAGGGAGCGGGCAGCAGTCCTGCTCCTGCTGTGAGGACAAAGCAGGAGATGAGGTGCAGAGGGAGAATGTCTGGTCCCAGCCAGGCAGTAGGGAGATATCCCCTTGGGACTCAGCACAGGTTCAGTCTGCTGCAAACCCCACTGAAACTGCTCTAATAAATCTCTGCTGCTGTCTCTGCAAAGGGGCTTGTCCACTTCAGCTGCTCCCTGTGGGTGGGAGGCTCATTTCCATAGGATGGGCTGGCAGGACTGATGCCAGGCTTGTAAGAGGTGGCTTCCAGAGTCAATTTCTTCTTCTCTGCTCTTTTTTATTCTTTCTATAAAGCTGAGCATGCAGGAGAGGAACCAAATCCAATTCAGCATCAACTAATTTTTCTCAGGACAGAAGCTCCCTTTCATTAAAAAAAAAAATCCTCAGTAATTCCATACATGCCGCAATCTGGTGAATTACCAGAATGTATTTGGGACAGAAAGCTCCTGCTCTGGAGAGAGCCCTAATTATTGGCTTCCTTGCTATGCACTACACACAGCTTGCCTTGTTTCACAGCCAGAAGTGCTGCTGTATCTTTTTGTCTTTCTCTCCCCAGCAACTCAGCTATTCTTCGGAGACATACTGTAAGTGCCAACAGGTGGGAAGAGGCGTTGGGAGGGAGAGGCTACAAAGGACCATCTGCACGGGCACAGAATGCACAGTCCACGGCCAGCAACACTGGAACATCTGTCTGCCTCCAGCCTCTTCACCTATTGCAAAGGTTACGCACCAGCGCCGTGCCAGCTGCGTCAGGTGCTCGTTTGAAAGAGAAACACCCCAGCAGTAGCCTGTGGGGACGTATTTTTGGCGTCTTTATGCATTGTAAAAATACAAAATTCTGCCTAATTCAAAGCTAAAGTGTCCTGCCACTTTTCCAGCACAGGAGATGTTACTGTGGTTGATCGAGTGTGTGTTTACTTGATGAGACCCTCCCATGTGGGTGCAGGACCCCTCTCCACACGACATCAGTGCACACTGTGTGCTCTGCCTGCATAAATCTTGGGATTATACAGGCAGTCAAATAATTTCCAGCCAGATTTCCCAATGATAATATTGAAGCAGGGAGCTTAATACTATTAACACATTATCAATCACACACAAACCCACAGAGTAACCCAGAGACAACAATTTCCCCCATACTCCTTATGGATTTTACTACAAATAAACAAAAGCATTCCCACCCTGCACTTTCCCTTTCCAATATTGCTGCCAGCTCTGACATTTTTTATATTCCTCTGAATAAACCAGTGCCAAAAATTTCCCTATCTTTAACAGCAACCGAAGCAGCAGCTAGGTAAGACTCCTGCAATCCTCAATCCTTCACCATGAAGACTAGGCCAAACCCCAAAATTCTCAAACAATTCCTTTGGCTAAATCCCAGAGTTTCATCTCTTCTGGCTTTTTAAAACTGCACCCTTTGCTTCTAGCAAAGTATGCTCCCTGCTGACGAGCAGGCAAGGAACAAGGAGGAAGATGTTACGTGTCTCAGGTGATTTGAGTTCAGCAGGATGTCAGCACGGGAGGCTGAGCACAGAGGTGTTTCTCAGTTGGCATTTGAAAAGGAGAAAGATGGAAACCTGTCTCGTTACCTATTCAGTCTAACATAGCCCGGGAAATCTGTGTCCTTTTTTTTGGTTTGTTTGAACCATACGTTTTTTAAACATGTTTTGTTAATACTTTATGGCTTTTTTTAGGAAATACTTGAAGGTACCACCTAAGGAAATGGAAGTTTTGCAGAGTTCTCCTTGAAATGTGGCTCCTCTCTCCGTGACATTTTGAATTCCAAAGAGCCGGGATTCCTGTCATTTTTATGAAGCTGTTTGATGCCTGTTTGTAACTCTCGGCCTTCCCAGGTTTCCTCCCTATCCCTCATACCCAACAAGCTGCTCACTGACTGACACCGCCGCGCTGGCACTGCTGCGCTCACACCCTGCCAGGCACTGCTTTCCAGGGTTTGTTTTTTACACCAGCCGCTGGTAAATGAGGCTGGTGTGACAGACCACTGGCTGGATAATGAGTTCATTCTCCAGACCCACCGAGAGCAAGGTACTTTCCTGGCCCATCTGTTCTCTACACTCCTCACGGCATGGCTCCGGGAATGCTGTTCCAAAAGAGAGCAGCAAACACCCGCCGGACTGCTGATGTGCAACAGACCCCGGGTTGATGGCCTCTGTAACACACAGTGCAAAGCTTTCTCAGCCGAAAAATGGGAAGAGACAGAGCACGGGGATTACATCAGAGCTATTGCTGGAAAGTCTTAAACTGGAGAAAAAATCAGGGAGGAAGAAAGTCTCCAGAAGGCTGAAACAAATCTAGCACACACATTGCACAGGCACAGTGATCTTCCTGGGCCACCTCTATTTCCTCACATTTTCTAGGAGAAATAAAAGCTCCAGGCTAGTTTACAGGTCTGTAAACAGAAGTGGTCAAAAGTCAAAGCAAAGATCTAGAGAGACTAGAACAAGAAATGACACTTAAAATACCAAGCCAGGAAGTTTATCCAGTCTTGACTGAAACTGGCACACCTGACCTCAGAAAGGAAAAAGGAAAAAAGCAGTTAAAAAGCCTCGGTAACATCTGCAAATATTTTTAGAGGAAAGGAAAACTGGGACCTTCTACAACTGAGAGAAGGGATGAATAAAAATTGATGGGGGGTTGGTATACTTGAGTGGCAAGTGGTTTAACAAAGATAACTTGGGCTCTGTAATGTACCATCTCCTCACACAAAAGTGTGGCAACAGATGACTGACAGCATCACATTTCAAACTGCCTTTAAAAAAAGTTCTGTGCATTTTTAAACACATTGTCCTGCAGAACTTGCTGCTGGTTGGTATGAACAAGGGGCAGATGTGAGTGATTCATTAATGCCTTGAGGCTGATGAAGGTCAGGAGAACATCCTCACTCACATCCAATAGGACGCTGTAACAATGAACTCTCACAGCTAGGGTTGGGATATGAGCCAGCTATTAGCAGATAGAGCTTGCTCCAGGTAAATCCTTCCACAGCTGCCTATTATGCTCTATCACATTATTTCTCCTGACAGACACAGCACTGTCCATATAGATCACAGGTGCAATCCAGTACGGAAATCCTATCTGGTTGTGTAATACATTACTGTCCTCTCCCTGACTGTACTAATGTCTGAATTAAACTGTAATATCTCATGACTGGAACCTTTCTTTAATTCATATTGAAGACCACTCACACAATCTATGCACTGAACAAAGTAGTAAATTCACCTCAACATCTTTATGCTTTCCCATAGTCTTTAAATCATTCATATTCAGACTTTCTGTGTGTTCTGGATTGGATGGAGATGTTTCTAGTCCACAACTTTTCCATTAATGTTTTTGTGGAATTAACTCTTTAAAGAGAAAGCTCTGTTCTGTAATCATCAGGAGAAAGAGCAAAGCCCATATTTCACTGCTGCAGGATGAGCCCAGAGAAGCCCTTGGGCTCTGAGCCATCCTGGAGGAGGGTCCCCAAATCAGACCCTGAATACATCCCTAGTGAAGAGCACACACTGCAAATGGGTGGCTGGTGGGGTGGCATCTCCCTCCCTGCACCAGTGATGACGGTGTCCTCCCCCTGTAAGGGCAAAGAAGTTCAGCAAACTCCCCTTTCTCTCACACGATGTGCTTCTGTGAATGAAACCCTCCAAATGTGCTTGCCTGTAACACAAAATGCAATTATTCTGCAAGACATGATAAAAATCTGAAAAGAAGTTTGAGAACAGGCTCCACTGCATCATCTGCAGAAGCTAAGGGGGATGAACAACAGAGCTGCATGGTGGGAAACCAAACACTTCACTGCAGTGCTCCTAATTTGTGAGACATCTCCCAAAATCAGCCTCATTGAAACACAGCATGCCAAGGGCTCACAGGCAAAAACCACCACTGACTACAGGAAAACACATTAAAACCACATTAAGGGGTTTGGCAGAGTCCTCTAGAATTCAGAAAAAGACCTTCCTTAGCAAGGACCCTGTACACCAAGAAACTGCAGCCTTTAGGGTATCAATGACACTCACTGTCCCTCTCTTTTGACAATTCCCCTTTTCTCAATGAACTCTTTTTTTCTCATGGGTTTAACCCAGAGCTGGAAGGTCCCCATAATCACTGCTACCAAGGCTACTGCTGCTAGTCTGTGTATTGTTTCCTTAGGTACTCCAAACTTCTGGCTTGAGGCCAGTCTCTCAAACACAAGGAGTTCTTCCTGATGCCATGTGGTCTCTCCCTACTTCTGAACCTGCCCTGAGAAGGCTTGTCCTCCTGCAGTGCTCTCCAGCTGCTCCCAGCTTCTGCCCTCCAGCCTCTGACCTTTCCACGGCTACCTGTGAAATCCCACATTCAGTAAGAGACTTTTTAAAGCAAACAGTTTACATATGATTAATTCTGCCTGTAGACCTCAAAAAAAAACCCTTTTGATTAACAAAGGTCACTGAATCTCAAAAGTTTATGGCAAACAATTCAAATATATTACAGCCCTCCTATAAAAAATGAAGGGAAAAAAGCCCCTGGTTTTGTCTGGAGAAAATAGATTGTGGCTGAAGAAAAAGCAAGAAGCTGGGTAGATACAAACTGGAAAACTGATAGAAGAGCAGCTGTGGGTTAACACCAACAGCTGGAGAGGAATAAGGCAGGGCTTCTTGTCACAGCAATCCCCAGACACGGAATAAAACATATATATCCTAACAGTGAGCGCTGCTGGAGCTCCTGTTGGAGTCACTTGGCAGTAGGATATTCTCTGAGTGCTCTGAGGTCGCACTTTCCCTTCATGGATGTCAAAACATGTTGCAGTGGTATGACACGGCTTTATCTTCATTTACAGTGAGGGGAACTAAGAGGAGATGATGGAAAGTTGTTTAGTCCAGATGAGATACAGGGTCATCAGCAAAGATAGAACCCTGGTCCTTAAGCCTCCAGCATCGCTGTCACCCTCCACAGCCTCCTCAGGGAAGACAACGTTTACAAGTGCCAGCAATTCCCATCGCAGGTTCTGTGCCTTGAAGCACACCAGGAGTTTTCAGTGGTGACAGTCAGTGACAGTGTCACCCAGAGCTCAGCACCAAGGGCCTTCCAGCTGGGCTGGACACCAAAAAGCCATGGTGGCACAGAGACTGTGCTATTGCAGAGCAGGCAGTGATGCTCCAGCCACTGGTGAGCTTTCACAGCTCTCTGGGACCAGCAGAGGAGCAGCAGCCTCCTTTGCTGAGGAGAGCATATGAAAACATTAAGCGGGAATCCTCAATCATCTTCCCACATGTTCCCATCATACCTTTCTCTATTAGGCAGCCGTGACTTTGCTAACCTGACTGATCCATAATTCATGACTATTATCCATGCTCAATAATTACAGTGTTAATATTTTTGTAGTTTAAAAGTACCTTTCTCCAGCAGAGTTCAGCCTGACTAATGCACAATTTAATATTTAAGTGTTTATGAGTAAAAATGTTCTCTCTCCTCTTTCTTCCCAATTCACACCATCAAAATGTTTTCAAAATGTTAGGGAACAGAGGAATTTTAAGAAGGAATATCATTACTTCAAAGCAAAATTTAAAAGTCATGAAATGCATAATGCCCAATCTATCAATCAAAGCCAATTCTGCAATACAGACACACTGAAAGCCCTTTACTTTCTAATCACTAATAGGTAGCACTATCAAATTCAGCCCTACACTCTATTAGAATTGCAGTAGAAAAGCACTTAGTCCAATGTCCAAAGAAAGCTCACCAAATCCTGCTCACTTGGCTCAAAGACAGAACAAAAGATGTTAATAATTTGAAAGCTTCCTTAACCAATGTGCTTTATCAATATGCTCAGAAAAGGAAATAGAATACCTATACAGAACTTCTGTAGATTAAAAAATAAATCTAACTTGTATTCAGCCAGAGAATTTTTTCCCAGATTTGTGAATTACCCGTGGATGTGTTGCTGTTCTGGATGCAGAGCCCATCATCTCCCAGTTGCAAACCACAGGAATCATTTCCATTCCTTCCTTCTGACCACATTAATTTCAGGCTTGTTTCTAGCAGGATTTTTATGTCTTCATTTCCTAATTCCTCATATTCCCATCAGTCTCCCAAGAACCACAAACACAGCGTTGGCAGGGCAGCAATGAACTTCATCCAGCCTCGTCTCTTTTAGCTGCGCCTTGTTTCCTTGACCTCCTCCCAGGGAAGGACAGACAGAGACATCAACCATCTGTGACCAAGTCCAGTACTTGCTGCCTCTCTTTTAAAATTATTTTCAATCTCCAACTTCAGATTTTCTAAGGTTTTCTTACTCTCCAGAGTAAATGTCACTGATAGAGCTGCTGTAAAGCAGCAGAGAGGGAGCAGAACCGCCCAGCTGCAGGCAGCAGCACAGCAGTGATGAGGGGATGTAGCAAACACCGAGTTTACACACATACAGAGACACTGTGAGCTGGTGACAAGTAGTACAAAGACTTATTTGATGCAAAGACAGAATGACTGCATTGCTTATGTCAAAAAAAAGATCAGTGGAAGCATAACAACAGACCATTCTGCATGCGACACACACCGCATAAAGCACAGAAAATACTCTTTATGTTTCCTGCGCTTTTTTAGCCTGGTTTCTCAGGAAAAAAACAAGCGATACGCAATTGTTCTGTCAGTCATTGCTTCCCCAAATAACTTTTGAACCTGTTGGCTGATCTCAGGTTTGACAGATAGGCTGAGGTCTCAGAGGGATCACATTCCTATCAGATGCATGAAAATAATAGAGACTCAAACTAGTGCCTTTACCAAGCTGCCCCCCGTGCTGTGGCTGCCTCTGCTCTGTACCTCAGGGGTACCAATTAGCCCACAAGCCAGAGCAGCTCTGTGGATAAGGAACAGCTGGGGGAATGCTTGCTTACACCCTCAGACAACGCACACAGCAAAAACAACACCGTGAACGTTCCAACCACAGGACACACTGAGACGGGCGCTCCTGCCTTCTCAGCTCCTCCAAGCACAGAGAAATCCAGAGCAGAATCCCAAAATGCTGGTGCTGGCAGCCTGAGCAGCTGGCCTTGGTGTCTTTGGTGCTTATTTTGTCCTCAAAACCGAGTCCCTGATATTTGCAAGCTCCCGTGTGCTGTTAGTTAGTGCTGATGCCCCAAGGATTGCCCTCTTTCCCTAAGGCTCAGCAATAAATGGCATTACCTTCCTTGACCTCCCCTGCCTGCCCCTTGGAGCAAACAGGAATACAACCTTCACTGCTAAAGCACACGTACGTTTTCCTGCTGGAATTACAAAATAATAGAGAGGCATTGCCTGGCAAAGAGTAAAATTCCTGTTCAGTTTTAAGGGGATGCATATGACAGGGAAGCTACAGGACTCTCATTCTAATAGTCAATGCTGCTAATTAAAACTGTTTTGGAAGATCTGCAGCCAGCATATAAATCACCCCTCTATATGCTATAAATAAGAGGCAGATACGGAATTGAATAGCACCCATTTGTCAACGGAATGAAGAGATTTGATTGTGCCTTTTTGAATAATAAATCCAGACATACCTAGCAGGGCACGGAGAGTTGCTCCAAGTGTCTCTTTTATCAAACAACAATGATTATATTATAGGGTATGCATTATGGGGCATCATCCATTTCTCTTGTTTTCTCATTTATTGCTGACATCCTCCCTCCCAGATGAAACATTTCACTCTGTACAGCATGTGTTCATGCAAAGATCTCAGAAGCCAGGCAGGAGCAAACACTACTGAGTCTCCTGATGTGATGTGCACGTACTAGAATGTATCACAGAGCAGAAGGGAGATTTGTAGGGAAACTGAGCCATGGAAGCCTAAATACACAGGGAGGTTTTCTTATATATTTTCCCATAGCACTTCTAAAGGACACTCAAAATGCACTGGGTATCAGACAGAAGAGAGTCATGTCATTCTTATTGTCAATGGATGACCATTTATACAAAAAACCACAGAGAACCAAAGCTAAATTCCTTAAAATCATGTTATAACATTACTGAACTATGGAAACTCCAAAGACATCCACACAAACCACCAGATTCTTAATAGCAACAATAAAAAGTTACCTCACTTCTGTGTGGAAATCTCTTCTCAACCATGAACACTACATCCCATTCACAGCCACCATGTCTTTCTCACTGGAAAAAAACCAAACAAATAGGCACCAATTAGGAAATGGCATTTCTTAATGCTAAGTTCAGAGTAGTTTCAAATTTTGCACATGCACTCATAAAATAGGAGATTTAGGAGTTCCTGTCACACAGAAGGCTGCAGAAGGTTAATTGAGTTCACTGTAGAGGTATCATTACCTCTGTAACATACCTAAGGAAAAAAGCACATCAGTCAGGTTATGAAGATAGATTTATTTTAAGCCTTTAAAACTATTTGTCAAATTTTTGCCCTCTGACAGGATGATGATTCCTCTTGCTTTGTCCCTAAAACCCACTACAACTGAACAGCAACTTCTACAGCATTCCCTCGACCATGGGTTTTGCACTTCCCATGGGCAGATGCCCTCATCCCAACCACTGGTTGACTGAGATACAGAGAAGCCGTGACCTCTGGCATCTGGTTCCATTTAACCAAAGGAAAAACATTCTTTAGGATGGACCATGGGATTTCATGCAGGCTTTCCTTTCCTCTGCTGAAGGAGCAGCTGCGGCTGGAAGCCCATAAAATCAGCCCAAGGGGCTGCAGAGAACTTCCCAGGGGCTGTGCCTTTATCTTCGCTTCTGTTGGGGCTTAAAGCGGGGAGAAATCTCTCCATCTGGGATCCCTCATTCCCCTTCCAAAACAGCAGCAGCTGCCTACAGTCCTTTCAATATCACCAGAATAAACAGCATCCTTGTGGCCTGCTCCTCATCTGCTCAGGCTAGTAAAGCTGTGACCCATGTGTACTTATCAACAATAACTGTAAATCAGGATGATTTTATTATTTTGATGTTATGTTTGCCAATAAAAAGGAAAAGACAATGCTAGGCTGAAAGAATTTGATGGCTACACATTGATTTTGAAATCCCAGCCTTGCTGCCCACATCGTGAGGTGCTTACCTGCCCTTCCCTTGCTCCCTTGAGTTTCTACTAAGTAATGTTCTAGGCACTACAAGTCAGGCCATGGCTCCCATGTCACCAGCTCTGCAAAGACTTTGCAGTCACCGCTTAGTGCCTGATGATGATACAAAAGCTACTGCAGAGCAATTCACAACACATACACACACAGAGCAAAATAAAGCAGATGGGACTCAGAGCACAAAGAGGATAAAACATCATTTTAACAAAATCCGTTTGTTCAGATGACCTGAACTTGAAATTAAGGTGTTAAAATCCAAGACAAAGAGGATTTCTGATTGGCAGCCAGTGATGTCAGCCCTGTGCCAATTACAGAGGGAATTCATGTGGCTGCCTTTAAAAAGAAATAATTCCCTCTCTGATACAGCAATAAGACATTGTAGACAGCCCATTTGCAGGGGATTACACGGCACTTCTCAGGTAGTTAAAGTCACTGAGCCTTTTGACCTTGTGCCTCCTAACACTACTGGAGGCATAATCACACTGCTTATCATGTGTGTCTTATTGTTTAAACAAAGCCCAGCCACCGAGCAAACTGAGCCCTGAACCTCGGGCTCATTGGCTATGAATTATTATGCTGAAACAACATGAACGTAACAAACAGAGCTATTTATTAGTTTATTCTATGATTTCGGAGATGACTACACAGACTAAGAATTTAGAGGAAGGCTGTGCCAGGCCAGAATGAAAGCATTTCTCAGGTCATTGCCTTAAACAGAGATATTTCATGCTACCACGATGCTTACACAGGACAAGTAAATCTTTGCACATTGCAATCTTGAAGTCACTAGAACTAATTGTCTCTCCAGATGGGATCTGAGCTTACTCACTGTCATAACGTTCCACATATAATGAACATCAGGCAAGGTGAAAATTGATATCAAGAGCACTTCTAAGAGCTAAAAAGTTAACACCTAAATTGGAAATCAATATATGCTTGAAGTATTGATCAGCAGAACAGAAATCTTCAGGTTTTTGCCTCTACTGAGTGAATACTGTTATAGGTTGAGCTGAAGTCCACTGAAAAACCGTACCTTTAACAGTTATTTTAAAAAAAATGCACAAAGCAACACAACCCTACACTTTATGGAATGATTGCCTAACTCTACCACAGCCACGTGCACCTGTGCAGAACAACCAGGAACATGCTAAGACAGATGTGAGCAGTGACTTTTTGTCTATCTGTTAGTTTTTGAAGTGGTACTTTTTTCCTCAAGACAAACAGCAAAGACCAGAAGAAACCACAGCTGAGAAGCACCACATTTGAGGAGCACCACCACCGAGGAGCATCACCTTTGAGAAGGATGGACAGCCTTTGGTACAGGCATGGGAAGGGCAGGTCTGTGCCTGGGGATGGAGCATGGGGCAAAGATTTTGAGATTGCTCAGCACATGGAAGCCCAGATCTCATCTCTGCAATGCTGTTCACAGACATTTTCTTACTCTGCACGTAGGACTGCACAAAGGCAACTATACTGCTTTGGGAACTAGTATTGCCACACAGTGCCCTGCTCTGTGGAGGGGACGCACCTCCTTGGGTCAGTACTAGGTGAAGAGCAGCTGCAGAATATGTCATCCCATGATGTGCATCTGCTCAAAGCAAGCTTTTCAGACTCACTGATGAATGAAATAGCTGTGAAAAACAAATGTCTTACTGTTTGAGTCCTCCAGCCTGCAAGGAAGCAGGAATTTCTGTGCACTACATCAAAGAAACACTTGACCCTATGTGATCAATTCCTCCTCCTAATTATTACACACTGAAAGACCTGAATTCCTGCTAAGTCTCTCAGGTGAAAAGGGCAAGAATATCTCAGAGAAGGTTAGAAAATCCGTACATTTCTATAAATATTTGTTGGTCTGCATTCCTTTAACTTTGCATGATTAAATACAGCCTGCTTCTGTTCTTTCACTTTATCCTCCGGGGAAATTTATCATCAAAATTATTGTACAGCATTCATTACTCTAGCCTCATTTAAAACCTTGCCCTACTTATTATTTAGGCTGCAAAAAAAATGTTGCTTTGTATAGTATTTCCTATAATAGTCTCAATCATTACATTAAAAGATTGCTGTAAGGCAGCTTAGCGTGTATTAGAGAAAAATAAAGCAGGATGCCATAGTTAAGTGTTACAGTTCTTATTCGGCTTTTGTTTCCCAAATCATAACAATGCAACATTTCAGTTCTTAAAAAAGGCTTTCACTGCTCATTAGCAACATCCAGGACTTCAGTCCCTGGCTTTAAAAGGTGCATCCAGTGGTTCTTCTCCAGTTTAAAAGGTGGTGGGGAAAGGCAGAGGGATGGGAAGGGAAGGAATGGCATGAAACGGAAAGGAGGCAGGAAGCTCCATCAACTCAGTGGTGCAGGGAACACACTCAGCTGTGACAGTCAGACCAGCAGGGAATGCAAACAAATAATTTTTTTTTTAACTCTTATTCAAAACTTTTGTTTAGGATAGCAAGACAGACATGGCTGTTTAAAAGGAACAAGATGCAGTACCTACAGGGAGGGAGAAAATTGATCTTAAATCCCAGTACTGGTAAAATGAAGCCTCTTCATTTGGGTTCCTTTGTTAACAAGACTACTCTGATGCTGAGTACCACTGCTGGTGTTTCAGATAACACTATGTATGCATTCATCCAATCCTAATGTACCTCTGAAAACGGATCATTAATACAAATCTGAAGACACTGGTAACAGCTGTTCCTGAACTGCACACCCCCCTGGGGAGGTCATCAGAGACATGGCATCTCCTCTCCCCTTAGCAGCTCCAACAAGATCTTCTCCTACAGGGGTTGCTGGACTGAAGACTGATTTCTAGTTTGACCACAGCAAATCAAACTGAAACCACAGGCTGGCCAAAAGCCATCTGTGAACACCGACCATTTTTTGGAGGTTATGTCATGGCTTGTTTAGGTTGTTCTGGCCTTCCTCAGTGCCCTCCCTGGAGCTGACTGACCCCAGAGGCTTTTTGCTATCCACAAACCTAGCTACTTATCCCAGATCAAAGACCTGATAGGACCTAGGGACATACAAGGAACCCCTGGTTTAACCCTTTGCAGTAGTGAAAATTGCGCGGTTATACCTAACCTTTGCTGCAGGTTTTGATTCCCAACTATATTTTTCCCTTTCACCCGCCTACCTTGTCTTTCTGACTGTTTTCTGTGAGAGGCCTTGCAAAAGACCTTTCAGTATCGTAAATAAATGAGATAAGCCAGTTCCTCTCTCCTCCTTTCTTATTGACAAGTTCAAAGACTTCCAAGAGATTAGGAGTGAAAGACTGTAAGTGACCTGCTGGGTCATCAAGCCTAGGCTTTTCCTATCACTTCCAGCCACATCCTACACAACCTTACTACTGGATAAGCCTGATCTTATCAGCACCTCCCAAATGTATTCTTTTTTTTTTCCTTATCATTTGAACCAGTTTACCAGGTACAAATGAAAGGCTTAGTGGTCTGTAACTCCCTGGATCATTTTCTTCGTGGTGTCACAAGAAGGCATCTTGTCCTTTCTATCCGTTGTGCAGACACACTCCTCATCACCCATGGGGAGGGAAAAGAGGTAAGTTTTGGTGGAAAGGGAGGGCAGAGAACAGGACAGTGGAGGTGACGTTCATATAAGATGTACTGCCAACTCCACTACATGCAATGCACTGAAAAATGGTGAAACAATGAAAATTCCTGTTTTATCATAGAATAGTTTGGGTTGGAAGGGACCTTAAAGATCATTTAGTTCCAACCCCACAGCCATGGGCAGGGACACCTTCCACTAGAGAGAGTGGTCAAGGCAGGGATCAATATTTCCCTTGGTTATTATTTTGTCTTTAGACTTCACAGATAAATACGTATTATTTTCTTCTTTACCCCTAATTGTATGGACTCAGAGTTAATAATGGAAAATATGCAACATCCTGATATTTGTCATGCACCAAACACAGCTTTCCCATCAGTCTGGTCAGCAGAAGCTGTTTCTGATCTGTTCCAATGAGTGTCTGTGGCTGGAGGCACTATGCTCATTAGCTGTGCTGTGCTCCAGAGGGGCAAATTACCATCCGCCAACCCCAAAGCCGCCCCAACACCCAGCTCTGGGTGCCAGCAGCTGCTTAGCACATACGGATGAACATTGGCAATCCACTGGAAAACTCATCATGCAAAAATACACCTTTTGCTGTAAAAGGGGGTTTCCCAAGAGGGAAGGATTTTGTGTGTCCTCTCCTCAGCAGCCATTTCAAGTGCATAAAAAGCTGTAGGCTTGAAGCTGGCTGCGAAGAGCAGCAGAGATCTCATCCAAAGGGGACACCACTTTGCTTCAGGGCCAGGAGAGGTCAAACACAACTGCAGTGCTCCGGTCATGGGCAATTTCCAGCAGGGCTGAGCCACAGCCCATTAACCCACATGCTACACAAACGCTTCGGGTTACAACACTCACATGAGAGAGAGCAGCTCGCCACCTTCTCTGGGTCCCTAACAGCCCCAAACATCTTCTTACATGCAGCAAACATTTTACTATGACATGATTTCACCTCCTGAAACTGATTCATAAAAACACTTCAGTGCAACCAAAACATCTCCCCAAACTAGGTTCTTGTAGCAACCTCGAGAGCACACAGGGCTCGAAGCGGGGGACACCTACTAATGCAACATAAACAAGGAAGGGAGCGAACCTGAGCAGATCCTCCACACTTGGAGAGCAAGGGGAGAAAGAAATTTGGCCTTTTTTTTTAGTGATGCATTAATTCTATAACTTGCAATGCCTCTCTTGCTGTCCCACACGCAGCACAAAAAGAGGTCCAGAAAGAGGCTGACTTGCCAGTTCTGTGCAATCATGGTCTGAGCCCAGCTTCTCTCCAGCCCTACATTCAGACAGGTTATCATTCAGACAAGAATGAGATTTCAGACAGGTCTTCTGCCCCTGGATTTGCATCATTCCACATCTGGGCAATCTTTCTGAATTTGTTTCCCAGATGCTTCTGGCACTGTCTGCCCTTTCTATGTGTTTCATGCCAGTGGCATCCCCGTGGTGAGTGTAAAAGGATCTGAGGAGGTTATTTCAAGGGATGCTGGGCAGGAGTTGAACCTTGCTTCTGTGGGTTCTCCTCTGAGGCCAAGCTCCCTGTCCTGACATCAGCCCACCTCAAGGAAAAGCAACTGCTGGGCAAGAGTCATACTGGGCTCCCTGACACCTACGTGGCGCCCTAAAGCCATGGTTCAGGCATGGGACTGTAAAATGAGCGTTCTCCCCACAACGATACTCTTGTACCTGAGTAGAAAGAAGAGCAGTTCTCAAAATCCCATTTAGGGTATCAAATATGAACAGGACAAGGCACTGTTGGACTTTGCCTTCCATACCACTTCTCTCTCTGGGGAACATTTACTAATTTGACCACCTTACCCCTCTACCTCACCTGTTTTTTGGGCAGACTCCACTCCCATCTACTACTGAGCCCCTCTCCTGCACAGATGTCTGAGCTTCATGCAGCTAAAACCTGCCTGATAACATCCATCACCACCTTGTGCGCTGTGGGGTTCAACCTGTGCATGAGTGCCACTACTCTGATGAAAGTAATGGAAAATTATTTTTTCATCATGTGATTTGCAGTGAAAAGAAAGGCTGATTTTCACTTTCGAGTGGTTGGATCTAATTCTTTGTCATGAGTTCACCGTCACTTTCCCCTCCCCAGCCTTTGAGTCTCTTATCTGTTAAAAATGAAAGGTTTTAAACAGGAGCAGGTGAAGGTCATCTCTGCCTGTGCTTCTGTTCCACAGCCAGTGTTGTAGAACAAATACTGATGAGGATCATGATGATAATGAGGAAAATAATAATGAGCATTGATCTCGATGGAGATGCTCCTCTGTTCTACCAGGCCACTGAGATGAGAATCGGGAATCCCCAGACATAAAGGATGTGTCACACTAAAGTTTAATTAACAGCAAATCACAACCCAAATGACATATCCCCCCCCCTACACTCTCAATTTTCGTAACTGACTTTTCACAACAAAACTCCAGGGGACATTTGGAAATAGAGAAGAAAGTAAAAACTTCTGCCTCCACGTACAGCTTGTTACACCAAGGGAGTCAGTCATCCATGATCCCTCTCTGATTTTCTACAGCATAAGTCTTAAGCATCTTCAGTCTAGTCCATGGAGAGACATCAATACAGATGAGAGGAGAATTAGGTCCAAAGTGTTTCAAGAAGACACACTTGGCACATTATTTCACAGCTTCCTGTGCTAATGGCAACACATCACCTTGTGCTAATGGTGCCATCGGTGCGTGTCAGCTCAACACACCAACACTCTCCTGCTGCTAAAACAGGGGGTGCTGACGTCCAGTCAGACACTTTGCACTGCTCCAGCACTGTCTCCTAGAATTTTCCCAACACAAACCAATTAAGCCGGGTGAATTGCTCAGGAGAGCACCATTAGAGACAGCACGAGGCTTTGCTGGCAGGGTCCTCTTGTTTTCAGCAAGGAAGATTAGCTGGAGTCAGTGGTGGCACTACGGCACAAGAAGCTCTGCAGATTTCGAAGGTTGCTTATAACTCATATCAGTCATGTAGCTGTAAATAATCAAGAAATAGTGCTCAGGACTGAAATATTAAT
Source organism: Cephalopterus ornatus (assembly GCA_013396775.1). Classification (NCBI taxonomy): domain Eukaryota; kingdom Metazoa; phylum Chordata; class Aves; order Passeriformes; family Cotingidae; genus Cephalopterus; species Cephalopterus ornatus. The sequence continues at coordinate 80,202 of VZRE01006779.1, forward strand.
TTTCAGGTATGATTTTTGCCATTGCTGTTTCTGTAATATAAGTATTTTTGTCTTGCTTTTAAGTGCCAGACATTTCAAAGTCTTTTCCCAATAAATACAAAACATTTTTTGATTGGCACACTCCTCTATAACTGCTCATACAAGAGATCATGAAGACAAACATGCGTTCCCTTTCTGTCAAGACCTATGGGAAGCCTTGTTTATGAAAAAGTACAACTTGTAGAATTCTTTAAAAGACTCTTTTTTTTTTTAGTAAACACTATGAAGTAGTCGACTCATTTATGGACTAAGTAGGAAGAAGTAAGGAATATCTCAGACAATTCCATGCATTTATATCCATTCCATATTAACTCATTATATATTGATCATGGAAAGAATAAATTGTTTAGATTAAATCAATCTCCAGAGGGATAAGGTCATAGTCTTGTGCTATTAAGTGCAATTGGCCACTTAACAAGAGATACCAGCAGAATAGTTAAAAAACCAAGTACATCTTCCACTGATAATCTATCCCATAAACATTCCCCATGGAAAACTTCACACAGAATGACAGTTAAATTCAGAACACAACAGGAGATATATAACACATGTGTTGCAGAGTCCCACACTATTATCCAGCCATCTCCCCTCCCTGCAAGCAGCTTCTACCCAACAAAAACAGCACTTCCTGATATGAGGAGATTCACATGATGAAGCAAAGGCCCAAAGAAGAAGGACACAAAGCTGCACAACCTCATCCCTCCTGCATGGCTGAGCCAACATTTTCTGGAGGAGCCAGCTCAGGGCAGGCCAGCAGCAAGGAATTCTTGATCCTATCTTTGGCAGAAATAAATAATCATACTCTAAAAAAAATAAGTGAGAAATAAAAGGCCAAGTCTGTATAAAATTCAAGCAAGCCAGTCTGGCAAATCATAACTTAGACAGCTCAGATTGCTGAAAGGCAGGGATCTGTAGCCTAATTGAAGTGAATAGCTTGAAGTGCTCTGCTATTAGACAATCAAAGCTCCAGCATCTCAGCTCCAGTATCTGTGAAAGAGCAGTAATAGTGTTTGCCCACCTTACAGAGATAATAGGAGTGGTTACTTTTATGTAGAAATGTGATCATGTAAAAAGCACTATGGTATAAAAGTGCTAAATATTATTATTAGGTATATGTTTTGGTACTCCAAAAATACAATTCATTCAAGCTCTTCTGTTTCTTTGACACTTGTAACAGGCTTCCAATGTGGCTTAAAACCCCTGCTCAAAAATAAACATCAGAATAATGAGCTTTCCTTATTTAATTCACCAAATAGGCACAATAAGCTCATGTTTAAACAAAAAATGAAAAGGAAACTTGCTGCTGTGCCAGAACAGCAGCACAATCAATTTTAATTAGCATTGCTCATTGTGGGAAATGATAAGGTATCAGTCATAGTAATTGGTGGTGTTGACAATTAGTCAAAGTTATTAACATCTCAAGACTCAGGACAAAAAAAGCTCCCTGAATTTTAAATATCTGGAGAAGGCTTGCTTTGAAATTCTTAATTTTTGCAGTCTGAAAACATTGCTCAGATTTATTATTTGTTAGCTTTCCATCAGATCACAAGTGCTGGAATAACACAACCAACCCGACTGTCACCGGTGCTCGATCAATACGACTTTTCCAGAGAGCGCTGCTGTGAGTGGGGCTCCCTCCTCTCTTCCAGAGCTCTGCTGCCTCCCCGCTTCCCACCCCTCTCCCTTTGTTTCCCTTTGCCTGCTCTGGGTGCTCATCCCAGATCCTATCCCAGGCTGAACGGATCAAGAAATGCTCCCAGCCAAGGGAAACGCCTTCAGCTCAGAGCTGGAGCATCTCCAAACCACGCATGGTCCCATCCAGGAAAACAAGCCCTTAGGGTACACAGCATACAAGCAGCTGCTACTTGCAGATACTGCCTGGACCACATCTTTTAATGGCCAGTACGAGCGATTCCTCAGGCTTCTGAGAAGCTCAGGTCTAAGTCAAAGCTCAAGTATAAGTCAAAGCCTACGACAAGTCCCCAGACATGGTATAGGGCACTTCAGGGCTTTGACCTGGTCTCGTTTCCCCCTGGGCAGCCCCATGACCATCCTGCCTGTGTTTGATATCTGACTGCTGCTGAAAGAGGATCTGTGCTGGCAGAGGAGGCCAGTGATTATATGAACCAGCTGAGTAAACCAGACAGCCCGTTTGCGTGGTTTAGGTGAGAACTGACCCAAAGATTTCTGATGTTTCAAGAAAGTTAATGGGTTAATGTTATTTTACTGATTATCAAAACTGTAAAGTGTCCATGGCACAGCAGATTGTACTTGTATCTTCATGTTTTAGTTGGGAATTACTGAGACACTCAGTAAGCAGATGCTGAGAGCAGATGATCCAGTTGCAAATGGATCACTTATGGACTCAGCTGATGCTAAAAAAGGCAGAAAAAGATCGTCATCAATTGAAGCAAAAAGCATTTACCGATCTGACGGAGTCCTGACCACCCAGCCTCAAAGACAAAAATCATGGAAACACTGTCAATTGTTCTCTGCTAGAAGAGTTCCAGTGAAAATTCAATATATTCCACCTCCCACACCCTTCTGCACCTTTATTGTAAATAAGATGTATATAATACTGCAATAACCATCCTTCTGGTGTAAGTAGGTGTTACAGTTTAAAATAGCAGAGGTGCCATGTATTACTCATTTGTCTTTTTACTCGCTTTAATGTGTTTATTTGTATGGAAATTAAAGTCCAGGTAAAAATACCATCTCTCTCCCAAGCATATGTATCTGTTACACAACTACAGCAATTCTTCTGACCCTGGGCAATTACCGGTCCCAAACTGGCTCAGCTTTTCAAGCAACACAGTAAAATACGAGGCTGCCACAAAGGAATAAATCCCACCTGGCAGACGCTGCTGAGCAGCACCACTTGCGTAACTGCCAGAGAACACAGTCTTGAAAGAAACTTCCCTAAAACCCAACTGAGATTCAAAGCAAAGAAACTGATTTAAATTCCCCCTCAGCTGCCGACCCACAGCGGCAGCGGGGCTCTGCCACTGCGGCCGCAAGATAAACACCATTTTCAAGGTCAATTTCCTATGACCAGTTGCTTCATTTCTCATCATTTTCTGTCCAACTTCATAGATTACCACTTAAAATTGATTTATTCTTTCCCTTTCTAGCATTACTTTGCACTTCATTTAAGAGGGGGGCGGGGGGGATTTTCTCTCTGTTCCGTACAACGGCGCCGTCATAAGACGATGGGCTCAGCTGGGTTTCAATTGACTAAAACGACTGCTCAGTAAAGCAGCGTGTCATAAAAGCTAAACCAAACCAAGAGGTATCTTCCAACCATTTCCCCCTCTCCTCCCTACTGCTAGAAATATTGTTTTTGAGATACAGTGACTTGAGTTTTTAACGTACGGAGTTTTGATTGTAAAGAAATGTTTTAACAGCCTCTAATAGAAAACAAAAGTTGTGTTGAGGTCTTCCCAGGGTTTGAGATTCCTTTTGCAGGCCGGTAGCACTCACACTTGAGATCAGATTAAAGCTGACAGAGATGAAACTGCACTGGCCCGCATCCTTGGGCTTGCTCCAGGGCCTCTCATCTGCATTTCATCCTGATGTGAGCACATGTTCCCATCATTGGTACACTCATCTGCATCACTCTGAATGTTAATCACAGGCTAACCCAATTTCTTCAGCAAATTTATTACTTACTGTTCATTAAAGTTCATAAAACCTAATGTGAGCCTGAAATAAGCAGAACACCCTTACCAAGGAGCCCTCAGTGACACGGCAATTCAGAGGTGGCAACATCAGCCCAAGGAGCTCCTCCTTCAGAGGTGGGTGCCGGAATCTTTCATGTGTTCTCTGGGGGATGCAAGGGAAGAGGAAGCAGGCAATGGGGTACAAAGAGCTCTCATAGCCCTTTAGAAAGCTCTAAAACTGGCATCCTTGTAGGAACTCACTTATCAAAACAAACCCAGAATTTTTTCAGAATTGTCTAAAGATATTTTTTCAGTGGTAAGACAAAGGTCACGTGCTTAAAACCAAGCATGTGCTTAAATGCTTTGCTGAGCAGAGCCCAAAGAAGCTGCATTTGTGTTTTTCACACTGGAAAGGGATGATCTAATGTATTCTAGTCAACAGCCAGAGAGAGTAAACATTACCATCTACCTCCCCAATGAACTCTGTGCATCTGAAATTATCTGTATTTCCTACACCAGTTCCTCAAAACCTCAGGAACACACACAAATCCAAGCCTCCAATATCCCGAGTGGAAACTGCTAAAATTCTCCAAAGGACATTATGATGGAAATATTCAATCAGATGATGCTACCATCAGAATAATGAAGCCTTTGGAGGATTTGCTTCATTGAGTATAAAATAATTTTGAGAGACACTTGAAAGGAAGAAACCATGTCTGTGGGAAGAAACATGACCGACTTTTTGCCAGAAAGAGGATTATTCTGAAAGCCAGAAAATGACACCTCTTGGTAACCCAACATCAGATCAACTTCTAGGCTAAAATTAGATGCCACAAAATATATAAATATAATTTTTATACAGCTGTGTAAATGAAAATACATATGTCAAGAAAAGAAATTAGAGATGTTTACTCTCCATTCCTCAAAATTTCCATAACCACAGAACGAATCCAGTCTGAAATTAGAAATTTGCTCTCTCCTTTAATTAAATCAATTTGCATTTTTTCTCAACAGATTAAATAATAGAAAAGCACAGAGGTGAAGGCAGGTTTTGTGATTAAGACAGTGGACAAAGACCCGGGAGAACTGAATTCAATTCCTGGTCCTGCCACCGAGTTCCTTTGCAACCCTGGGCTTAATCTCCTTGTGCTTCTTTTCCCCATCTGTGGAAGATGGAAAATATTACACTCCCCCAGTTTCCATCTTGCCTACTAGATCATGAGCTCTGCAGGGAAAGGACTATTTATTAAAGCTTGTAGGAACAACACCCCCTCAACAGGAAGGGGACTGGAGTGGGATCTCCTGCTGCCCTGCCCCTTCAGACACACAGAAAGCCCAGCCTCTCACCGCCATCGCCATGTGAGCCAAGCCTGGGTGCAAGGAATGTAAAATAGGCTCAAGGGAAGCAATGGAGGGCTTCTCAGTGACTGTTGTGCCCATTTTTTACATAAGGAATGCTTTTGGCTTGCTGAGGTAACTCCAAAGCGTGGGTGTGCGAGCTGTGCACAGCAGTGGAACAGGAGCTCAGCAGGGTGATGTTTGCACCAAAGGACAAACCAAGACAAGGCCGAACTTTTTATCACATTCCATTTCCCAAGTCCTAATCCCATTTCACAGCACATGGCATTATACAGCACCCCATTTTTTGCAAGCAAGGCTGAGGTGCAACCTAATGAGGGTGTGAAACCTGACTTTAATAGGGCCAAAATGCCCACAGCTCTCCACAGGGACAGGGCTATGGATGAAGCCTGCAGCTGAGTGATCACAAACACCACAAAGAGAAAGCAGGAATTCATCTTGGGAAAGAGACTAGAGCCTAACAGAATTATTTTACAGCACAATAACACACTATGCTGTCTTCATCACCACTATTACTCTTGCCCAGCTTGACTGCGAGCATATCGCATCAAATCGACGGAAGGAAAATTAATATCTTCAAAAGGAAACAGTTCACCACATCACACACAGTCCAGCTACCATAATGATAAGTTCCCTGATAGCAATCATCTTCAAAACCTCAGTGGTTATAAGAGACTCTATGGAATTCATCATTTTTAATGTTTTTTGGGTTTTTTTCAATTGAACCAATATACAGTTTTGAAAGAATATTCCTAGCTATGCTGTTTTAAGGGATTAACAAACCATTATGTACTAGAGCATACATACATAATGGAATCGGCAAACAGGAATCAGCAAGTAATCTTCTGTCTCCACGAAGACTAATGTGTAATTGCCAGAAGCACCAGGGGAATTTCTGCCTTTTGTTAAAGCTTCAGGAGGTGACTGTCATCAAATTTGACAGAAATACAGAGCACAACGGCCAGTTACGGGCATGAAAGGGAATGGTTACTGCTTCACGCATTAACAAACTTTCACTACAGTTGGGAGCTAAGCCTGCACGTTGATTTGCAGACGCAAGTGCTAACTGTTATTATTTAGTAGATTATGGGAACAGAACAGTGAGCTTCTGAACACTACAGACAAAGAGAGACATGATATGCAAAATGAATTTTATGAAGCATATTTTCTTCATGGAGCCTTTACATTGATACAGTCTCAGTGTAATTCCATAAACGGATAGCCGTGATCAGACAGCTGATAGGCACCGCACTTCCCTAAGCAATTGCTTTTCCATTAAGAACTTGCATCAAATGAAAACACCAGGGGGGAGAGCAGAGCACGAAGAATAAATATCAGAGTGAAACCCAGAGCTGTGGCAGTGTCACAGAACTAAACCAAAGCCTGTGGCTTTGCAGAACAAACACATTCACAGTGTTTTGGTGTGAGCGAGAACCAAAAGTGAAGCCCCACAAAAAACTTTCCTATGTGACCATCTTCAAGTTCACAGCCAGGGGGATCTGCAAAGTTTACGTCCTGGGGAGATGGCTTTACGCACATGCCATGGAATGCTGGAGGAAAGGCTTGCATGTCCTGCACAAAACTCTTCAAGAGAGAAGCAGCAAAAGGCGCACTTAACACATATCCTGAAAGCTCCAAAAGGATTACTGGAGCACTGTTCCAGCTGGTTTCTCTAGAAGGCAGCTACTGGCAACCCAGAGACGAAAGAAAATAGCTGCAAGCCCTGCACAGCCTCATGTCACCCCCAAAGTTCGACATGTCATCCTGCTCCAACCACAACTCGATGAAGTTCATGTTGAAATTGGACATACTCAGGCCTGCACGCTGCATCTGGCAAGAAAAGTATTCACTGAATTTTGCTCTTCCTGTTCGTTCTTTTATTCCCTTTTAATAATTGCATTTAGATCCTGTGGCTAAGGAAATACTGATAAAAGCAGCACTTGAAAAAAGACTTTTTTTACTGTTTTAAAAGCCATCCCAGGCCAGTGCAGCAGATATAGTGCTTGAAAAAAATTCAGCACACCCCACTGTAAACATCCACAGCCAACTTCTGCAGAACTCTTCTCATGCTTAGGAATACAGAAGAAGACAATGTCAAGTGGGATTTTCACTTAAAATGGAGAGGTTTCTTCTAAATAATTTATTAGAAGGGCTGAAATGTCCTAATGTGTCCCATGGAAGATTGAAGGCTTCTCTCAGAACACTTCCAGGGAATTTGAAAGATGGACAGAAAGACATGTGTTTGCCCAGATCACTGTGCCAGAGCAACTCATGGGTGTCTTGGAAGACAAAATATTCTCTGGTGTTACAGTCTCTGTACTTTTATTGTTTGAAGTTTTTCACTCTGAAGGAGGCAGTAGTATTTCTGGTACCAGCACCAAACCCTACTAAAGAGCACAGTTGATGGCAGACTCTTGAAAGCTCCTGCAGTACCTATTGTAATCAAGGGAGGGATGACAATGTTATCCAAATAACTCATAAGATCTGTTCAACCCTATTCCATAACACACAATTCCTGAATGCAAATAGAAGGTGCAGATTCCTATCTGGTATCTCTTTATCCTCAGAAAAATACATGATGAGAAATAAATTGTCAATAGCTTTAAAAGCTCAGATCAGATGGTCGTGTCCAATGCAGCAGAGAAGCCCATATATCCATCAAACTTCAGGTAAGAAGCTGATTACAGCATCATGATTTTGAACGGAGCTGCAGGATCACGAGGCAGAGGATGAGGTCTTTTAGTCTCTTATTTTTACCCAATGACTGTGTAAGATGCTGTAATCAATCATAACCATGCTAAGAATAGCATCACAGTGCTGGAGCAGAGGCAGTCCTGTACAGGGATTGCTTATTCCGGAGCTGCTCCAGATGAAAAGATGCTGCTTGAAAGAGCTATGGCAGGGTTTTGTATCCTATGGCTGAACCCCACCATCCCAAGCCATGGCACGAGGTTTTACCACTGTAACTCCCTTGCATTAATCCACCACATTAATCTATCAGGAGATTTGCAGGATAACTTTCCCCCTCTATTTTCTGAGCACGTCACACACAAACAGCTGCTGGCCAAGCCATAAAACCACATGCAGGTGTTTAAAAACAATGTTAAAAATAAAAAGCAATACAGACTGTTACAATTCATGTAATTCCTTATAGATTTCTATCAGGGCTGAGGAGTCAGGTGCATGAGCGCAAGCAATGTTATGGATAACATACATACTCCTTCAAACGTTATTATGCTGTAGCACATCAGTATTCCAGCAACATCTTGGGTAGGAAGTTGTAGCGATACTGATAAATTATATTCTGTCCACATCACTAGGGTGCCACTAATGTTAAAAATGCCTGGAGGATCAGTGGGCGACTCTTACAATGTATATATAAAGAGAAATCTTGTTTTGTCTCCCTAGAGACAGTTTTTCTTCTAATGGAGTGTGGTCAGAGGGGTTCTGCTTAATTCATGCATTTAACTCTTGATCTCCATCACTTCACAGTGGTTTTGTGCTAACTACAACGTATAGAGGCCATTAGGCAGTAAGACTAAGATTGACTTTTCTTACTTCATGGATTATACAGAAGGAAGGGGAGCAAGTCAGGCTCATTAGCATATGTTTAAAGAGTTCATGGGGTTGGCAGTAGCAGAAAGTACCCAGCAACCAGCAGAGACGTTTAATTCTAAACCTTACACATCAACAATAAAAGGAATATGTCTCCTTCTCACTGTTATATCATTAAATGAACCAGAAGGAGTGAAACCAGGACCTCTGGAGGTGCTGACAATAGAGAGTTGTCTGAGCTTCACGGAGGATAACATGAATTTTAACTACTGTAGCAAACTAACTGTTAGAAGTGCTTATTCCCCTTCAGTGGAAAGAATTAGTGTTAGAATGTGCGCATAAAGTCTTGTGGTGCATCCAGACATTCAGGGAGCTGGGCTGTGTGTCTCTAGAGCTTGGGGAGCTCTGCTCCATCCATGCAGCACCACAGTCACCACAGCCTCTCGCTTGGAGACACCACGGGCATTTCTGGCCATGTAACCCAGGCTGCTGTGTGCAAACCTCACACCCAAGGTGGGGACTGCACCTGGAAACCCAACAGGTGATGCAGCATCCCTCTGGCACCCTCAGGTTCCTCATCCAGAGAAACCAAGCAGTGCTGGCTTGCAAAGAGGTGATTCAAGAGGAATGAGTGAAGGTTGTTTTTCCACAGGGGACCATCCCTGCAGTGAAGTGCCCAAACAGCACATCACCTATTCCTCATATCTCCCAGTTTGCAGCTGGGCCCATTAGGGCTGATGTGAAAACACCACTGTGCTCAGCATCAGCCCTTATTCCAGGGGTGCCTCATCTGAGAGCAGGAAGCCCTCAGAGATGGGCAGGATGACCAGGTGAGAGCAGCAGGAGTTTCAGCTACTTCCCCCCATCCTGCTTACAGCCCAGTAACCTGAGCCATTAAATGGCTTTCAGGTGCCACTGCCAAAGGAGAGACTGGGAAATCTCACCATGAGCAGTAAGCAGTAAGGAGCATGTGGAGGTGAGGAAGATGTAGGTTTGATGTGGAATGGGGCAGCAAAAGGCTCTCCTGTGCCTTCCCTGCCCTCCAGCCCCTTTCCCAGGGCTGGTGGCCCCAGCCTGGGAAAGAGAACAGCATCCAGGCTCTCCCCTCCAGATCACCAGCCCACAGAGAGCCGGTCTCAGCAGAGACAATTTAAGGCAGAGAGATAAGTAATGCTTTCTTCACACAAACCTCCGGAATAATAGACTTTGCTGTAACTGAATTTCTGGGAATAGGATAGGGCTGTGCTGCTTAATTCACAGGGACTCTGCATTCTGCTGCTTGTCCCCTCCCCATACACACACATCCAAAAAGGAAACCTTTCCCTCGTGGATGTGAACCCTCTCTCACACAGGACTGTCTGTGGGTGTGAGCCACAAGGGGAGAGGCAGGGCAGCACAACAGGCCCCCACGTGTCTACGCTGCAAACAACCTCCTTGCTGGGAATTTTGAAAAATGTCAGATATCAAGGAGCATATGTTCCAAGTGCCCCTGAGCAGTCACAGAACACTACATTTACAAACAGAGAAAACCAATTTGAATCACTCAGTACATTTGCATGCATCGTCTGCAGGATGGTTTAGAATCAAGATTAATATGCAGATTGGAGCAGGGGGCTGTGATGACAGGCAGGGCCAGCCAGCTCTGTGGCCAGGGAGCAGCAATAAAGGATGCTCAGGGATACAGGAATGCTTCACAGAACCTCCCCCCAGGGACAGCAGCAGTTTTTGGGTGCCCTGTTGTTGGCAAACGATGATACGAAGAGTATTTACTGCTTTTGCAGGTTCACACCAGGGCAGTAAAGGTCATCTGAAATTAGATCTTAATCTCGTGTCCTGGCGGCTCGCAGAGATCATACCCGGGCTCAGCAGCTCACAGGGATATGTTGTGCATTCTCTCAAATGCTCCTAAACCACAGACCCTCACCCTTCAGCATCTCCATCACCTTTCCTCATGAAGAAATCGAGTTCAAGGGGCAAAATTGGGGAGGCAAAGCCCGCTCACACATTCTCAAGCTTGTTTTATACAGTTACTGCTTTTAACGAAATTGAGAATTTGGGGGGGGGGAGGGGGTGTTTTAAAGTGGAATTTGCCACAAAAGGCTCTGCTTGCCGATGCCATCACAGTGGGTTCATCCTCAGTAAGACGTGGCTGCCACGCTTGGATTGAGCAGCTGGAGCTTTTGAAGCATAAGGCTCCAGTTTATCAGGTAAATAAGCCGGCGAGGTGATAAGCCACTCTCTGAAAACCCTTCAATAATCGCAGTGATATATGCCTTGAACTCACACTCCTTTCAGGTTTCCCCAGCTTTTTAATGACAGAAAAGAAGATCTCGGTTCCAGAAATATTCAGTGTTCTCCATTGTCAGTCTCTAGCTCAAAAAATAATTAAGTTTACTCTCCTGCTAGCCTGTTATCAGGTCAGTGCAAGATGCTAAGAGATCAGTATGCCACTGTAAGAAATATTTCTGTCTATTTAACCCACTAATTCAATCTCAGTAAAGAATGAAACCCATGAAGTATCTATTTATAAAGTAAATACAGCAAGCAGAAATCAAATATTTGTCCTGTTTCAGGCCATCAGCTGAGAGGATGCTGGGAAGGTAATAGCCACAATTTTTATAGTGTTAAAAAGAAGTGGTTTGTTCTGAACCATCTTCATAGTTTTTTTTTTTATGCCCATAACTGTTAACCTGAAATGATGTGGGGAGCGCTGGAGGAGAAGCCCCTCAACTGTGATCTGAGAAAACACTCCCAGGACGTGCTGCCCTTCTCTTTACACCAAGGAGGTGAAAGTATCAGACACCAAGAGGTGGATACACACAGAATCAAGACAATTATTGTCCACTCTCAACAGCTCATTTCAACATTTCCTTCTGTAAAAGCAGCTTTGTGGACTGGCAGTTTCCATAAAGGTATTCGTTCTCCTTGGAATCTTCCAACTATTCGCCACAAAAGCTGGTGCCTCCCAAATGAAAGTGTTTCCATTCAGCCATCCTCCCTCAGTGCCTGGGGGGGGTTAATTGGATTACTTCATGGAGATTATTTTCCAGTACAGTCTAGACCTAAATATATTGGGATGTAGCATCTCTCATCACGCTGATGGGGGACTCCAGAACCCCATGGGATCAGAGTCTCAGCACATGGAATGAAATTGAGGTAACATGGACACTGTGGTGCTGCTCACAAAAGCCTCACCCAGGCACCTACCAAAATTTTCAGGGAGAAGAATTTAAAAAAGTTCAGGTTTTATCATTCAGCAGGGTTTTTTTTCTTACCTCCTTATTTTTTGAGCTAAAGCAGCCCATTACATCCCCTCTCCATCCCCTAACACACAGTGTTGAGCTGCCTCCGGTCTACCTTTTCCATTCTGTAAATCCAGCAGAAACTGTCTATCCAGAATTCTCCACATCCATTCATCACACGAATTAATGTGGAAGTTTCAAGTGCCAAACTAATACAACTGTAGAGTGCAATTAAAAATGCATTTAATTACAGTAATATTTCACAAAGAACATTTTCACAAATAGCAACTTCTTTCCAAAAAAAGCACATATTAAACGTCACCAGAGCCTTAAATAAAGGGAATTGCTATTGATCTCTGGGTATCCTAAATTCAGTAAAATACTATGGCAAAATTGTGTTCTAATGAAACAGTAATTTAAATGTCATTAATTTCATATTTGCCATTCCCTTTTTACTACACTGATCCCTAAATTAAGGGCCTTAATGTCTCCTATGTCATTTAGGGATTTAGTGGTTTTGATCCAGATTTAAAGGTTTAGAAGTGTTTTGTTTGGAGTTTCTCATATGCTCTCCTAGGAACCATTAAACCTTTGCCAGAACCAGGATAGGAGCTAATGGTTGTTTCCAGATAAATCTGTATTTTTAAACTGAGGTAGAAACCTCAACATTTTCCATTTCTAACCCACTAGCTCCCATTTCACCCTTTTCATGGCAGAGCAGTGCAGCTGAGGAGGCTTCTCACAGGATGATTTCTGACCCCAAACACATTTCAGTATGGAATTCTTGATACTTTCTAAAACCAGACATGAAAAATAAAGTATGTTAAATATAGCAAAAGCCTGGCTGTACAGTTTGTGTCAGAGTCAAAGACTTTCTTGTTTCTACAACTACCTGAAAGGAGGTTGTAGCCAGGTGAGGGTCAGTCTGTTCTCCCTGGTAACAAGTGACAGGATGAGAGGAAATGGCCTCAAGTTATGCCAGTGGAGGTTTAGGTTGGATATTAGGAAAAATTTCTTCACTGAAAGGGTGATCAGGCATTGGAACAGGCTGCCCAGGGAAGTGGTGGTGTCACCATCCCTGGAGGTGTTCAAAAAAACATGTTAATGTGGCACTTAGGGACATGGTTTAGTGGTGAACATGTGGTGCTGGGTTAATGGTCGGACTCAATGATCTTTGAGGTCTTTTCCAAACTAAATGATTCCATGATAACTTTAATGTATTAAAGTTACAGTTGTTTCCCCACGTACAAGGATCTCCCTCCTAATTGTCCACACAGAGAATAGTTTAAATAGTTCAATGCAGAGTTGAATTCTTCATTTAAATGGTTTGCGTCTTTATTGGATAATCTCTTACATATGCTTCATTATATCAATAACAGTAGGAAATTATTGATTTTTCTAAAGACATTAAGTTCAATTAGCTTTTCAATTCAAATGGAAAAATGGTAAATTACCTTCATTTGATGGTAAAAATAGTAAGAGGGGAGGAAAAAAAAAAAGGATAATACCCTAATTTGTGAAGTATGTGAGCAAAGTGGTAAAGGTAAAGCAAACAAATGAATATTTGTGTAATAGCTCTCATCAGCACTGCTCAGCATTTAAAACTGGCATCATTATGCTCACTGGACTGTGTAGCTATAAATAGTTGTGATGTTGTTTACCCACTTAGTCTTGTGAATAAATTATAGCAGAATAAATAATAAACAATAGGAAAAAGGGTGGAAAATCATTTGGAACAAATTAAGCTTCTGCTTATCCTCAGCCTAAGGCACACATAGAATACCCCAAAAGTTGTTGAATACTGAAATGTAGCCAAGAAACACAGAACCAAGACTCTCCAAGGTCTTGGGAGACAAACCTGGGCAGTCTCAGGGCACACCTGTGTGATCCCTGCCTGTAAAACTGAAGGATACGCAGATCCACAAATTATGAACTGAAAGCCTGGTTTAAAAAAATCTACTAAAGGATATGCTAGTGATCAAGGTATATACTGTAAGCCACCTGACTTAGAGTGGATTTTACTTATTAATTTTAAATGAACATAACATTTTTGCTGGTGTTCACAAACTGCATGTATAAATCCAGGAAGAGATAAGACCAATGAAAGAGTAAAATAAAACTGAGCATGTAGTAAGTGGAAGAACATTTAAAAAAAAATCTAAACTTGTATTTTAGAAGTTTAATGGAAAAGCATAGCAAAATTTTATCATTTAATTTCAATGTATGCTCTCAGAAGAGCAGATTCAAAGCTTTTAGCTGCTTTTTTTCCTCCAGTATATATCAGAATTGGTTCTTTCTCTTTTTACTACAGCACCAAAACAGAGTCTGCATCAAGCTTTGGATTGAAGATACTCCAAGGTGCACTACCCTCCACCAAGCTGGGCTTGAACACACTTCAAACAAAGTCCAGGGAGGAATCCCAGTGCCATGATGAAGCATATGCTGACATGAGAATATACAAAGAAATAAACTGTCTGACTGATTGACCAGGCAAGACCGAAAGCTTTACATCTTCTATATTCAGTCCCTACTGGAAGATCCTGTGCACCTGGGAGGATTGGGGCTGGGATTTGTGAAGCCTCCAAGAAAGCTCTGGAGTGCTGCTGCCTTTTGGCCTCGCACTGTTTCAGTTCCCAGCCATGCCCAGACTATTGATTTCTGCAGTGACCGCAATCAGTCATAATGAGGAAACAAGAAAGAAACCATCCATCCAGACACAAACCCACAATCAGATATTATCTGGGGCTCAGTGCTGATTTAATTTTTACTGACCCAGTCGTTTGGGTTGGCTGGAGGTTTTGTGCACGACTGAGAGTTCACTTTGTGCCCATCAGGAATCTTAGCATTATTACTGTGTTCATCATCTTTAAGGCAGTCTAGAAAGAGCAAGAAAACACTTTTTAAAAGTTATTTCTCTCATTCCCACATGTTGAAGTTTGTTTATTTTACCTTTATGGCTTGATTTTACTAATAATAAGAAAGTGCCTAGTCATTTCCTTGTCAAGTATCATTCTAACTAACCTTTTTTTTTTTGCTGAATAATTCACCTTTAATGTTCTTCCTCTTTTCCCCCATGTGAATTCCTCCTCTCCACTTCATATCCAGCTGCAATGAACTTTACTGCTTAATCCTAAAAAACCCAAATACATTCATTTTCTGGATGAGCAGTATAAACTTTGAAATTATGTATTCCCAAGGCTTTTCACCACTGGCAACCTTCCAAAGAACTGAAGAGGATGTGCTTAGATCCTCCTCTACTTTTCCTTTCTCTCTGTCCTCTGCCCTCCCATATTTTTGTGCCTGGATAACCCTCTAGTTTGTTTCCTTTTAGCTCCACAACACTTTATTTTTGGAGCTGTTTCTTTTGACTTGCTTCATAGCACAGAAAGATCTATACTTCAACACTGGTATATTAAAAATCAAAAATCAATATTTAGATGGAGAAACAGAGATATGAGACTGCATAGCTGGATCCAGACCAAGCTCTGGAGGATGCACCACCACAGAGAAATACATCTCATTCAGCTATTCCCACACACAGTGGCCAGTGTGCTCAGTGGCTGCTTTGGACACAAGATGTAGTTCTTGCTCTCTTGTGGCCATGGGCTCTCTCTTTCTATGGGAAAGGCTTCCCTCCAGCTCTGTTTTTTTAGGACACTAATGTGAAATGATGACCAAAGACACTAATGGTTTTGTCGTCTTTTGACAGCTTTGTCCCTGTCTGTGACAGCAGACCATGAGCTTGGCCCAGGGTATTTAGATTATCCTTAAGGTCTGGGATGAAGGCAAAACTCTGGGCTGGTGTCTGCCCACCAAAATTCATCTATGACTCAGTATCTGACTGAAAAAAGTCTTTCTGTAAGCTACACAGAATGACTCTGCAGACTGCATGTGCCACGGGCCATCCTTCGGGACTCTTTCTGCACGATGAGTTAAAGCTCACCCAAGCAGAAGGCAGATGGTCTGGAAGGCAAGCATAAGGCTGTGGAATCAACTGCAAACCTTAGGAGAAAATTCACACCCATCCACCCCAGATGCAGGATCCAAGCCTCGATTCTCCCTGCCTTAACTTCAGGACATAGCAGCTGATGCATTAGAAACCGAAAAGCAACTGCCTCAGAAAAGACTTTCACGATAACAAAACCAACCAAACAAAACTGCTATTAAAATAAAACACTCCATTGCTCACACTTCTCTTCCTGGGGAGAGATGACAGAATAAAAACCATATGATGGATACCAGGCCCGCTGCTTAATGTGCTCCAGGACGGTGCTCTCACGTGAGAGGGATGAAAACAAACTAGGGCAGCAAGCGAGAAGCATCCCAGGCTGAAGTTTCTGGCCCAGGGCTGCTGCTCATTAAAACTATGCAAAAATTGTCACTTCAACATTAAACTAAATGCAATTCAGCACTACTGACTCAATCTTGGAGTTTTTTTTCCTAAGCCTGACACTGGAGGGGAACCTTCTAGTGCTCCCATGGATAAGCTGAGCTAGACCTGCAGAAAGCCTCCAGCTGCAGAATTATGCAGTGTCATCATGCAAACAATTTAATTGCATTGTGCAAAGGATCTTTGCAGGTTTCGTACTACGAAGTTTTTTGGCAATCAGTCAATCATTTTATCCCACTTCCCCAGTAAGGCCAAGCTATTGATTTCTTTCTTTACTTAATGCAATCTTTAGTAACAGAAGAATAACAAAGCATCTATCTACCCCAGATTTCAAACCTGCAATCAGATCTCTTCTAGACTTCATCACTGATTTAATTTCTAGCAAACATTTCCACTGTTAACTTCTGAAAGTCTGGCTTTTGTAGATGTCAGGAAAATATTTTCCATTTAACGTTTTTAAAGAGGTTGTGTATAAGAATTGATTTTCCGGTGTTAAGTTGTAAAGTAGAAACCAAACATATTTCTCTCACAAGCCCAATGTGAAATTCTACTGTCCAGTAGCAAAAATAGCCCAACACTAAATATATTTGCACTATGACTATACTTATTTCTCATTGAACTGATATCTGCATCTGACTATGCTCTGCTCATCATTGACGCCTTCAACCACATTTTCAAACACAGTCTTCTTCATAAGGAAACGGCATTCACATGTAGCCTGTTATTGGCCATAAAATGATTATAATTGTATGTACAGCAGGAAGAAATCGTGGTTAAAAACTCTGAATTGGGTTTTACTGTGTTTGGGGATCTTTTCCCCATACAAAGCACTTATCCTCTTGGAGCATCACCTTTACATTTGTAAACTGGGATTCTACATATGTCACCTTTCCCCATAACTGCACATATATATATTGACATACATACATACTTACAGGACAAGAAGGTGTTTCACAGATGCTTTTTAGATTGCAGCACTGGGACTAAGCCTTTCTCCCACAGAAACTGCTGTTGTCCTCTCCTAAGTTTCTAAATCAGTGTGGTCCCCATCTCCAAAGCTTGATCTTACCACTGTTGCACTGTTAAAAACCAGTAACAATCTCTTTTTCTTTGGAGTTTCTAAAATTTTTTACTAGAAAAAAACCCAAAGAAACAAAAAAAGTTTAAAAAAAGTCCTCCTTCTGCTTAAGAACTGAAATACCCCAAAGAAGAATTACCTACTCTTTAGCCATTATTAATTAACTACCTAAGATATGGTACAAGTATTCAACTACTTTGTATGTATGCACAGGGGGGGCTGAACTTTTAAGAACACGGTTATGTGAAAGCAGAGGGTGATTGGAACAGAAACGTCAAGAACAGAGAAGTATCACACAAACAGGAGTTCTCTGCTTAGTGGTTCCAGAGGGAGCGGGGAGAGAAAAAGAATTAACAAGTAGATGTATTAAAATGTGAGCAGATTCTTAAGCAGCTGTGATGAGATATCCTATGAAATACCTCAGCAGCTGAAAGCAAAATGATGGCTGGTCTCTGCACAGGGACCCAAGTTCACATGCTCTGAATCACACTGATAGAGGTCCCTTCCAATATCACATTTTCTGATCAGATCATCAGAATGGTTTGGATTGAAAAGGAACCTTACAGATCATCTAGTTCCAACCCACCTGCCATGGGCAGGGATGCCACCCACAAGACCAGATGTGACACTAGAGTTCCCCTTTGGGAGAAGCAGCGGGTTTTCTCCCTTATTTTTATTTTTGATAAGCAGGACCGGCTGAATTCACCATCATTTCACAGAAGCCTGGGTGTATTTCTGAAGTAAGTGCACTGGTTCAAGCACTAAGCACTGAGCCTGATGAAAGGGTTGCTGAGTGACATCCTCTGGCCCGGGCTATGCAGGAGGCAGGACTGGATGGATCATGATATAACCTCATCTGGCTTTTACCATCTGTGAAGCTGCAAAGTGTAGCCTGAAAGAACCAGAGTTTCTGAACATTTGTAAGGTCTAATTGTATCTGTATCCAACGTAGCATGACAGCTGCACGTGCTCGGAGAGAACAGCCAGATCTAAAATAAAATGTGCTTCTCGTGACACTCTCCCAAAGGCCATTATTTGAAGGGCAGTCCCACTGCAAATACATCAGAGCTCACAGCTTAGTTTCAGCATCAGTTTACACCAGCCTGGTTTATATAAACAGAGAGAGGCCACTAGATCCTGAGGTGGCACTTCCATTGAATCAACCACAATCACAGTCAGCCAAATACCATTTAACATTATAGATGATGCAATTCCACTGGGATGCAGTTAAAACGAGTCCCAACTCACTTTCCCTAAAGGAATGCAATTTATCTGGGCTTACAGCTGTTGCATTCACAGGATAAGATTACGAAATAATCCTTTCAGGAGCATTAGGAGATATGGGTGGCCAGAGCAATAGAGTTGTGCTGATGTCCCAGGAAACGCTCTCACTGCGAGCGTGATTTGGGGAAATGAGTGTGTGTCCTGCAGGACCTCTGTGAATTTCAATGTGCCTGCTTGAAAGGCTTGGCTTCTCCAAACAGTGGGAATTAGGAAGGGAGCCCGCTGCATGACCAAGCATTTCACGGGAATCAACAGGAAAATAAGCAGAGGAAGAATTTAACAGAAACATAACACGAACTCAGTAGGACGGAATTACTTCCTCATGATGCTCCTCCGTAAATACAACAGTTTCATGGAGTTGGTGCAAACCCTTACACCTATATGGTCCACGAACACAGTGATGAATCCCAGCAGGTATGGAATTACTGCCTATTATTCATTCCTCCTTAGTAATAATATCAATTTAGCTGTTAGTTTTTGTTTTGACTCCGAGCTTAGGAATCAGCGGGGCGATAAAGCTATTTAAATGGAAATACTATTCAAATACACAATCACCTGATTGGAACACGAACAGCTCCTGCTCCTGAACATTTCTCATATAATAGCTGCTTTTTCCCTCATTAAATGCAGAAATCTGATTAACATTTAGATCACACGTGCTTTACTTACAGCAATTAGGACCAGATACTAGAGTTTTGTTAAACTATGTAGGATTTTTATGCTTTATCATGAAGGGAAGAACAAAGAAGCTCCATAACACTACATCTGGTCCTTTCTACTGCTTCTGTTCTGTGCACACTCTCAAGGACAAACGTTAACTTTAAAGAGAAGTCTGCAGGGACAAACTCACTGAGAAAAAAATTGGACACTTGGATGAACTCAGCTTTGTAATGTAGCACAGTGCTTGGTAACACTATAATTCTGTACACTCACTGGCAACACCCAATTAAACAGTCTAAGGGGTTACAACAGATACAGATTAGGAAATAGCTGATAAAATAACATGTATGAGGCCTGAAAATTAGAACCTTTTTTGTTCCAATCAAAAAATAATAGTAATCTGCAATGCACAAGGTTCAACTCAAGTTAGAAGGGATCAAATCTTGCTGTTCGAAAAGCTTCAGGACTATAACTGAAGAAGTAATTTAAGATGTCCACTGCATTATTTTGTTCAAGCCACGCTGACATATATTTCACAAGCTGTCATGTTGTCCAGCAAATGCAAAACACAGAGCTCAGCCCTTTATAACAAGAAGCACAGCTAGAATGTAACAGTAAAACAAAACAAATCAAATGGTATCTGAAGAATCCCCAAGTATATCAACATTTCCTGCAACACTCTGCTCTGACTGGTCCCAAAACAGATTCAAATACTTTTAATGAAACATTTTCCAAGATTTAACTTCACTCAAGTGAGTAGGATGGAAATGTGCTTCTCAGACATACAGCAGGGCATGACACTGCTGGTCACCTAGGGCAGCCCATGTTTTGGAGCCATGCCCCATCAGGGGCTCAGCAGATCAGATGCTTTTCCATAGGGTGCTCCATCCTCAAGGTCAGGGCAAACCCAACAGCTTCCAGAGGCAGCCACCCACTGCTGTGGGTGAAGGTGCACAGACCTCACAGCCCCACCAAATCAGAGACTGAACCATTTATATCAGCAGTTGACTTCTCCAGGCAGTGATCTCTTGGGTTTATGGGGTCTCACAGAACAGAGACTCCATCCAGGTGGCTCCCAGCAGACATGCAGAGCAGCTGCACCACATCCCATGTCAGAGTGTTTGCCTGTTCAGCATAAAGCTGACCTGCAGAGCACAGCAGATCCGACATGTTCGCAGACGCCAGATGAGCGGCTCACACGAGGACCAGGTGCACACGTGCAATAGATGTGATATGAGACATACAGGACCCTCTGGCACAGACACCCCTGTGCTAGATGGGCTTTGATGCACATGGCCAACAGCAAAAGCACAAAGTCAGGAATTACGTTGCCAGGGGTCTCTAATGGTTTGGCCCCTTCGGATCACCAAAAATGCCATTTGTGTCAAACTTGTGCCTTGCCTGTGTGCTGCATAAACCAGGGCAGAGAGTTTCTCCCATCCGCTTTCCTGCCCAAACCCCCCACATCATCAGGAAACAAAAAAAGCCGTTTTCCACGTATTCATAAGGGAGTGAGCAGATGTGTGTATGTGATGGAAAAGATCTTCTCTCCACAACAGACAAACCCAAGTTTAAAACAATGCAAATCCAGTTCCTCTCTTTATGGGTCACCTTTAATCTTTTATACAAGCACTAACTCAGGTCAAGGTTGAACCGACTTAGGAAGAGGACTCGGAGTCCTTTGAAAGAGCCTGCGAGTACAATCTTGTGTTTGCATTTAATTAATCAGCTGAAGCTTTCAAATCTGTACTATTATCTCTTTAATAGACTGGCCCCCTGAAGGCTTTTGCAACGAGCCCATGGCCCCTGGGGCACACTGATGCAAACCACCGCCAGTCGCAATTCCCAGATTTGAGGCAACTCCACATGACATGAGGCACGCGAACAAAAGAGCTCCAAATTTGAGAGACTAAATATTAATTGATGGTAAACAGAGTAAGATTCAGCAGCAGTGATTAGCTTCCCCAGTTGCTTTACGGGTAATGTTGTTGTTGGTTAATGAACTGTGTCTTTTTCTTTTATTTTTTTAATCCTGCAGATGTCCGGCGTGGAAGAGCTGTTCCTCAGACAGCTCCCAGATGAACAGCCTGGTGAATGTCTAACTTCCCACGCAGTCTGTATTCCTCAGACACTAATTAGTGATATTTCAGGAGCTGTAAATGATAGAAGAGTCTCCTTTTTTTTTTTTCTTTTGTTCAAGACATGTTAATAATCTAAATCAGGCTGCTCTTGCCCTCGTTTCCCACCCCAGTAACCTGATGCCCACTGAAATGCCTTGAGGGTCTGAAGTGCAGACAGAAGGAACCTCACAGTTGCCTCCTGCCCAGGGGTGAGCTGCAGCTTCCCTTTCTTAACAACAACGTGATGAAAACCAGGAAGCATTCAGAAACATAGAAGTAAGATGCAGTCTGGTTGATTTGTGCACTTTATTATCCAGATCCCAAAAGTAGCAAAAGCTTCTGGCTCAGGTGAAAAGTGCCAGTGAGCCACTGTGTTTTCCACTTCTTTTTTCTTTTTCTTTAAATAACCAACCCCACTAACTGTAGGAGAAAGTGTGGGTTGGGAAGACAGCAAATATTTCCTCTGTCACATTTGCAGTTTTGTAAGTGATAAAACCTGAAGGAGCTACTGGAACATCCCTCCTGATCTGCAGCAAATAGAACATGGGGCTTGAAAATAGTCACCTATGGAGAATGCCACCCCCCAAGATACATGGTGCTGATAGTTTCCATTATCCTTCCTATTTAAAGCATGCATCTTAGTTTCTATTTTGCAAAAGGCTTATGTTTTCTTGGGACCCTTGGCAGGATGAGTGGACACCTGTAGGAACAGACCAGTCCTGACAAAGGACTTCTGTTCCTCCTGCTTTTTCCAGCTCTCATTTCCCTTCTGTCCCACCAACGGACAGTGGGTATTTCCCCTAGACTAAAGCAGAATAAAATGTCACCAATTTGCGTAGCAGAGGGGAAGGAGCAAGACAACAAGTGTTAGTTGAGTTAAATTAGTTTGCCATCAGGCAAAGCACATATAATCTTTTGACTTCAGAAAATGCTGCTCGTACTTTGGTGCTGCCACACAAAGCACCCCCTAGATTTGGCAGACTATTATCAGCAGCTGCAAATTCACTCCTGCATCCAAGCCTTTGGGCAGCCCCATGGGAGGGTTTTTTCCCCATCTGCCCAATCTCCAGTCCCTTTTTCCCTCCAATAACCAAGCTTCTTAACACAAGAAAAAGGCTAAAGGAGATTTTCTGAACTCTTGCTATTCCCCATCCATCTCTATACTGGTAGATAAGATATAAATACCTGCAAAGTGTGTTTTTCTGAGCCTGTTTCACTTTACACTGCCCAATAAAGGTCCCCTCCTTCCCCCTCAAGTATTAATGAATGACATGATTAGTAAATTGCTAAACACAGGGGGGAAAAACACCCCGAAACAGCCTCTGAGAACTGATCTCCCAACTATTATTTAAGAACTAAGATGCAAACTAGTCTCACACAGCTGGTTAAATTTGGGATCCTGCTCCCCCAAAGCATTGCATCACATTGGTAGGGTACCATGGACCCTTCATCTACTCTGCCATTCCCAGAAGCCAAGAGGAATCCTGGCTCTTCCAGAATCAACAACTATGTTAAATCAACAGGCACTTAGTGTAATTTTCTGTAACAACAGCACATCACATGATAAACAAATCAGTTCAGAGGAAGGGATTACCTTTTTATTGCTACATCCAATTTATCATTTAGTCTTTCCACAGAATGGATTAAAAACAGGAACATGTGCATTTGTGAGGAAGTTTCCAAGAGAAACAGCAGCAGCTAAAAGATGGAAAAATTCCTGCTGGAGTTCTCACCCAGATACCCCCCCTTTTCCATCTTGCCTGTCGGGAACCAAATGGTTTGACAATGGCTGCCTTATCCTCAAAGAGAAGGGAAAAAAGGCACTTTCCATGCCTGCAAGAGATCCAGACTTGAGGTCAATTATTAGCAAAGACAAATCCTTCTGTCATTTTCATGAGTTAGAAAAATCAAAGCAACTTTGATACCTGGCTTGTCTCCACAGCCTTCTAACTCCTGGGAATGCTATCAACTAACCTGTCTGTGCTCTGTAGTTTTCTCCTCATTAGCACTGCAGATTAAGGACATGACCAGCACACCTTCAGGAGAAAAGCCTAGGGCCTTCACCATGTGCCCACCACATGAAAAAAGGTGACTTCATTTCCTTCTTCTTCCCAAGAGGACTTAAGCCATTATTCCCTCATCAATCACGGCAGCTCCTGCAGTGGCTTCTCATGCTCCAGTTCTACCTCTTCCAGCCACACTTAAGCAGGGAAAAAAGTGAAACTGGCTCCAACTTCCAAGAAAAAAAAAATGCAAATATGGAGATTAGAAGAGGGAAGGAGTTTAGAAGAGGGAATGCTGCAGGATGGGACAACAGAGAATCTGCCTTTGGAGGTGTTTCTAGATATAACACTCACCTCCACATTTGTAAGGCATCAGGTCTCCCCCTACTAACACCTCAACACCTAATTCTGGGCCCTAAATTCCTCTCCAGCTTCTAAGAGCAAACATTAAAGAGGGGGAATTCTTTTTTTTTTTTCGTTTAGCTTTGACTCCACAGGGCATCCTTGTTTGCTCTTTTTCTCATTTAAAAGCAAAAGCTTCCTCCACAACACAGCTTCCAAGACTCATTGCATTATAGAGCAAGGTCAGAGGTGTCCCCTTCAAAGCCAGCCTTTTACATTGGAAACACTGGGAATGTGCTCTGTGCCAGCAAGGAGGGAAAATAAGGTTGGTTGGAGGACCACTCATCCTAGATTTGTTCTCCCCTACAAAGGCTCTTGCAATAT
The DNA here is from genome assembly GCA_013396775.1 of Cephalopterus ornatus. Lineage (NCBI taxonomy): Eukaryota > Metazoa > Chordata > Aves > Passeriformes > Cotingidae > Cephalopterus > Cephalopterus ornatus. Next base: position 104,317 of record VZRE01006779.1, read on the forward strand.
ACTTATAGCCCCATAAATGTCGACAAAGATGTTTGGGATCACCGGACTTTGCCCTTTCACCTGAGATTAGATCCCTTCTGCTTTGGAGTAAAGCAACCTCTTCAGCTACAATCAGGACACAAACCTGTCGGACAGTTTGCACATAGAACTGTGCTGTCCACATCAGAGCTGCTACAGAAATTGTTCCATGCTAAAGAAAGAGAAGGAGCAATCAGCCACCATGCAGAACCTGGGATCACAGGCACCTGCTCACTCTCTCTGGCACAGCTTCCCATGCTAATGAGAGAGCAGCATATGTGTAACCTGCCTTAGGGACACACAGACACAGACCACAGGCTCATTATGGGATGCCTAACTGGAACCTCCCACCTCTGCAGAAAAAGGAGGTCTGTGTACTGCACTGCACAGAGCCCTGGACACAAGGATGACCAGAAAAACATGTCATGGACACGGTGCTACTCATCTCCAGTGCTCAGTACTTGCATCCATAACCAGTCACATTTGAGAAATGTGACTTCACACTGTTTCTTCAATAGAGATCTATAAAACTTCACTGACACACCAAAAATCCCTTGCACTGATGATGAACTCTGGTATAGCCACTTTTCAAGGTGAAAAAAATTAAAAATTATAAATAAGAAAATAAATGAGTCAAGCCTAAAGGAATTGTCAACACATTAGCCCTTCACATAGCATGGAAAGAGACCCTGCTATGCCATCCTCTCCTCTAGGTCACAGCAAGATAAGCAACCAGAGCCAACAGCAAATTAATTCTCCAGACTCACAGTCAAATGGAACATGGGAGAAGGTATCTTGTCTTTGGGTGGCAGAGCAGTAACAAAGACTTGCCAGTACAGTGCTTTTCTGGGAATTTCCATTTCCTTTGGGAAAGGCCTAGTCATTTGATTGCCAAGAAAATATTTAAGGATTACTACCCAAAATAATTCCTTCTGCTACTGTACCATATGTTTGTGGCTCTAACCATGTTAAAAAAAAATAATTACATACTCATTACTGTAAGTATGGCCAGTTGCAACTGAAATATTAAGCTGTCAGAGAATTCCCACTGCAGCCAGCGCCTCACAAGCCCCCCTAGGAGATGGTGCATCTCATCCCAGCTTGTGCATCATGTGAGGCAGCTCCAGGATAGTGTTTTGCCCAAGTGAATGATGGTGCACTGAAACAGCTTAGACCTGAGTGTCAGACTCACATTTACACAGGAAATTTGATTTAGGTTTAGCAGTACATACATTCCTTTTGGTTTAGTTCCCCACCGTGAGAGCTGATAAAAAGTGCAGAAAATGTCACACTGCTCCTAAGCGCCAGTTCTTTGGTGCAATCAATGTCCCCGTGGCAGCTGCTCCTCACCCTACAGCCAGAGGATGCAAACAGACTTTACACATCCCCAACTCAGCTGCCGAAACACATGCACCAGAAATATCTGTAGGATTGATTCAATAACTGTAAACAAAACAAAGCTTCTGCCCACTGCCTTTATTTTGTACTAAAACCCTGCAGCTGTGACCGCACTGAAAGGAGGAAACACAATTATTTATATATTTTATCAGCATTTATTATTTTGCTTTTGAAACTTCAGCACACATTAAAAACTATGAAAACTGCAGGTGATGGCACCAGCTCTGAATCACAGCTGACTTGCAGAATGGACGAAGAATTCAGTTCACCTTGATAAACCTGGACACCCTGTTGCTTTTTCTCCCTCTTTCTTTGCTTTTCATGGGCTAGTTCAAGAGCAAGAGCTTTTTTTCCCTGCCAGTTTGTGCCTGGTGCTGCAATAACACAGAACAAAGTCCTTGCTCCTGACAGTGCTGCTTCAGGAGAGACATAAGAGCAAGCAGGTGACCAGTGGAGTAAGATTCCACAGTAGACACTAGAACAATGGAAAACCAGTATTTATTGAGATTTTGTAGGCACAAATGTTAGCTTTCAGCAGAGAAATAGCAGGTTCTTTTGCAGATGCACATGGAAATCTTCTCACGAATAACAGATCTTAGGAGGTGCCATAAAGTATTTATTTGACATTGGGACTGGCATTATGCTACTACCCAAAAAGCACTTCTCACAGCAGGCTGCAAATCCATGACTGGGTCTCCTAAACCTTAAAGTAAAGGCCAATGCTACAAGATATGTCTGTTTAGCCTGAAGAAGAGAAGATTGAGAAGGGATCCTATCAGTGTTTATAAGCATCTGAAGGGAGGGTGCCAGAGGATGGACCAGGCTTTGCTCAGTGGCGCTGAGCAACAGGGAGAAACTAAAACACAGGGAATTCCACCTGAACACGAGGAAGAACCTCCTTTCTGTGAGGGTGACTGACCACTGGAACAGGCTGCCCAGAGAGGTTGTGGGAGTCTGCTTCCCCAGAGATACTCAAAATCCATCTGGACACAATCCTGAGTGATGCGTCCTCAGGACCCTGCTTGAGCAGAGAGGTTGGACCAGATCACCTCCAGTGATCCCTTCCAACCTGAACCATTCTGTGATTCCATGAAGATGATTTCTATTGAGGTGACACTATTTTTCCCAAAGAAACCACAAGCATAGAAAACCACTATTTCCCATCCCTCAGGCAGGTTTGAGCTTTTTGTTGGTTGCTTTGCTTTGTTTTTCCTTAAGAAAGCATCCAGAAATTGTGATGTTATCTTTGGATAGAGAAACACAAAGACCTTGCATTCTATTTCCAGCTGGATAATCTTACAGGACATCAGTACCCACTAAAACATTTAGAACAATTTATATACACTTTATACTCTCTAAAAAGGAAACAGCCTTTAAAAGCTGAGTTATACACTATAATTACTCTAATTCTCCACATCTGGCATTCAAAAGAACCCAAATTAAACAGCACTGAGCACCTCAAGTGCATCCATGGAGCAAGGAAGGTGGAATTAACTCCAAATTAAATGGAACATCTTCGGAGACTATCATACCACTATTCAAAGTGCATAGATTACAACCATTTATGTTATTGCACTGATTATTCCTCTTAGGGCAAGGTAAGTATTGTGAGAGTTTGCTTCATCACTTCATAACTTTACTTCAACTACAGAAATGCTTAAATTAGAAAATCCTGGAGCTAAACACCATAAATATTGGAGAAGCTCTATGCTGGATCAGCTCCAAACTCTGCAGATTGGAATTAATCATTGATCTTCTGGTGAAGACTTTTCTTTCCTGATGATAGAGCAAATGCAACCAGCACAGCACACACAGCCACTACAGCTCTGACTCACTGAACATCTACAGCATGGAGAGATTAGGAACTGTCATTAAATTTAAAGTATGTGACTAAGGGAACCTACAGAGAAATTCTTCTGGGGTTACTTTAGATGTGGTACATCACACATATAAAGGATTTAGGAAGAAGTTACTGTGCTCTTCATCCTCAGTGCAATATAGCCAGTGACCCAAACGTCCCACAAGTAGCAGATTTAAGATGTGAAAGCAGCACATCCAAGATGGGTCACATCAAACCCACACACTGCCTCTGGTCAATTGATCTGTGCAGATGCAGCAGCCTTTTCCCACTAATCCAGTGCCAGACATCCAAAACATGGAGCACTGCTGCCTACAGAAATAAGATTTACAGGTCTAATAATTTAGACCATGATCTTAAAATTTAACAGGGCTGATTTTAGTTCAAAGATGTGAACACCACTCACTGTGCAGCTGTACCCTAACACCTAGAAAAGCACAACAGCATCTAAGGAAGCAAAAGGACAGTCTATTTGAAGGATGCACCCAAGAGCAAACAAGGCCTTTAAGGTGGCAAGAAAGATGGACAGGATGCAGAGAAGACTGCAGCTGCTTCCCATCACTGAAATACAAATGGAATTGGTTGTTCAGGACCTGAGGCATGGGGCAAGTAAGCCACAAACCACACAGATGTTTAACAAAGGACAATCCACTACCACATTCACGGCGTGCCCAGAGCTCTGCCTCCTTGTCATCCCTCAGAAGAGAATGGAGGTGAGAAGACTAAGGACGGCAATTCACCCTGCTCTAACTTGGAGTTGTGCCATCAGCAGCAGCTGCTTCACCAGAAAGAAAAGAACTAATGTATAACTGAGAAGACAGAAAGTCACACTTTTGCACCTGGGAGTAGGCTGCGAGTCAAGTGAGTTGTACTAAAGCCACAGAGCAGCCTGGTCACAGCAACCTGCAGCACAGCAGAGTTCATCAGATTTGCAAATGTTATTGATTTATCTGCATGGCTCTTTATAAACAGTCATCCTACTCCCTGCACAGAAATAGCAACAGCTAATATATTCTCAGAGGATAAATAGCTGAAAGAAATGATATGGGGGACGAATTTACATTCAGTGAGTACAGAAGTCTCATTCTCAGAGCCTGGAGTGTAATTTTAGCACCTCTTCTCGATACTCTCTCCCTTTGCAAGAGGATGGCAATTGTGTGTGTGGAACCAGAAGCCATTACAACAGATTGGTTAATTTTAATAATTGTCTAAAAATATAGTATATGTAAGTGTGAGGACAGAACATATAAGTGGTTAAAGAGTTCAGGAGAAAATCTTGGCTTCCCTCTGCCATCCACTGCTTGGGCCTATAGCCAAGAACAACCCAAGCCAAGATCCACACGAGTAACTGCATAAGTATCCCTGGCCCTTTGTTTGCCAGCAGATTATTTCAGGTGATTTAAATGTCACTCTGCTATATATCCTTTAACATACTGGTTGCTCTAAGGCACTGATGGTAACATTTGTGACGAAGGCAACATCATCCAACTCCCCTGCTCATCTATTCCTTTTCCATCTTGTCAGCATACAGCCATGGAGGTTATTTTGCTACATCTTTTTATATTTCATGCTTTGTCTGTCCATAGGCTTATCTTGCTTTACCATAAATTGTGCAGCCTGCTTATCGGTCTGCACTCTTAATCTATGGGATGGATTCCGAAGTATTAGAGGTTGCTTACCTCCTTAGCTCCAACTCTTTGTTTCCCAGTTCTGTGTCACTCTATATCACCTTTTTTATACTTGTGCAAATTCCCCTTTCCAAGTTATTAACACATGAAGCTTTTAAAATTCCTTCTGTTGTTTCTAAACCAATAACTCAAAATCGATGCAAGTCTTCCAAGTGAAATCCTAATCTCTGAAGTAGACACTAAAGACTTGCCCTTCTCAGCTGCCTATGGAGGATCAGCCTTGGAATGCTACTGAGTCTAAAGACGCCCTAACAAACTTCCAAAACATTTTGACTTTTTCTAGCTACTGACACAGATTTCCAAAAAGAATTAATTTGATACTTCATATGATTATGTAATTCTGAATGAATATGCAATTATCCCAATTCAAAATAAAGTTTTCCATACTACATCTTATTTAGGCTCTTACAGAATTTCTTTGAGTCTCCCATTTCAAAGTCAGATTTTAAAAGCTGTTTATGAACGCATTCCCTAAGGGAATCAGAAAATTTATCAATGCCTTCCCACACCTAAAACAATGCAATTCTAGTTTCCTCAATCCAAGTAATTTACAGTCATTCTATCTACTAAGTTTTCCAGTATATATTTCAATACTTAAGGGCGATAATTTCTGGTGTGATTTCTGCCTGTTCCTTCCCCTCCCCACTGCTTCATCCTGCTTTCTTTTAAAAGCTCAGAAATTTACATCCATTTCCCATGGAATTTATATCCCATTTCCCTGGCAACAAAGAGGCAAAGAATTATTATTTTTTATTTGGGCACTAAGTAATCGAAGCAGTCCCACTGTGCAAAGTGTACATGCACGTCTGTTTTGCATCAATGTAGTTACACAGTATTTCACTCTGGCCTTAGTTAGTAAATAACCTTTACAAGTTCTTGAAGCCCTGACATTTTACATTCAAGGATTTGACAAATGTCTTAATACTTCCATCTATCTTTTATGCATCTTCCCTTCAGTCCACATCTGCTTTCCACATCACATTTATTCCTCCTCTTTGCTTCATAGTCTTCCTTATCAGTGTGTTTTATTCTTGATACATGCTTTATCTGTATTGTGATTATTCTTATTTTAGCCTTCTTCATTTGTACAGAAGATATTTAAAATAGCTTTAAGCTACCCGATGGAATAGACTCTGAACAGTTCAACATAAAATGCTTTATGTCCCATAGCTTTGAGCTTCTCTGTTATATTCGTCACATCTCACTCCTGTTTATCTACTCTTCCAAACTTTGGTCTATGGAATTTACACATCCTGATTTCCTTTTAGTTATATCTTGTATTCATCCATCCAAAGCATTTACAGACACTCATCACCGCACATCTAAATGTCAATTGATTAAATTACAGCCAGTATCCTTTGGATACCCTCTCACCTCTCATCCAATTGTGTCTGGGCACTATGGAAAATGAAAGGTCAGATGCTGCCCCTAATCTGTTTGCAGAGCTCCCCGTGGAGCCCGGGGTGACTCATTCCCACACAAGGTCTCCCAGCCTGTCACCCTGTTACGAGAGTGTTTTACAGCAGACAAAGTGAGCTGAACAAAGAACCAAATCAGCCCCATGGCACCGTGTGTGTGCGCATTAAACAGACTCTTGGGGTCTGTTGTGTACCCCGACAGCCCCCAGACCTGCAAACATTTCTATGGGAGCCCCCTGGACCTGTGCAGGGCCTGTTAACACCAAACATTTTTACTTTCCCCTGAGCTCGATTCCCTACAAATACTCAGCTCCAGTGAGGTCCAGTCTGAGAGCACAGCTCACCAAATACCAGCACTTGTGGTCTCTGCAAGGGCAGCACAATGCTGCAAGCTCTGGCATCACCACGTCAGCACTCACTGCAGCTGGCACCATAATCCACATCCCCACCAGCAGCCTCCTTCTGAAGAGGTTTTTAACCAAAACTTGGGGCTGCTGGCCTGGGAATGCCACTAAGCTGATCACCAGCCAGCTATAACACCTTTGGCAGATGAAGAGGAAAATATTTTTAAAAACACAGTTATTATGGGGGGAGGGATCATCAGTATCATTTTCCAGTTAACAGTAACAGTGCCATCCACTGCAATGTTGATGTACTTGCTGCCCTACTAGATGCTGCCAGAGCCTGCCCATGTCATCTTGGGCACACAAATTAATTCAGCAGGCTTTAGAGGAGGTTTTTTATTACCATCCACCCACACAAAACACATTCATTGGAAGATAGACCTGCAAGGACACAGCCAGGGAGCATCTCTGCTGCTAGATCCAGCCCAGCTAATATGGATTATGCTCACCAGCAATCCAAACTAAGTTCATGGATGCTTGTACATCTAAGGACCTTGAAAATAGGGTACTAAGTGGACTACAGCATTTCATTGAAGCTGTGACTAATTTTCCAAGTCGTAAAACCCAGTGGGTCTTAGCAACCCATGCAGGCAGCCCTGTCAAAATGTTTTCATACTGCCTGAAAAAAAAAATGTAATTGCCAATTGCTTTTTTTTCTGGGGTTGAAATTCAGTATTAAAACCACGTATTGCCCAAATACAGTTTCCAAAGGAACTGGGGATTCTAATAGTCTAATGACTGTCTCCTAGAGTTCATTTTTCACTTTTCAATAATTGGTTTTTCAGTTGCATTTGCATAGAGTACATGTAAAACTCCATAGCCCATTAAGTTAATCACAACATGAGGCTAACAAGCATGGACATGCAAAGACATACCTAAGCCCAGATCAATTTTTGAAGCAGTGATTTGAAGTTGCAGCAGAATAAGTGTTCCTCAAGCCTGCCAATTTGATAGGTTAAGGATGTGTTTTAAGGAATTGAAATTTTACACTGCTGAGAATAGCCCATAGTTATTCAACAAACCTTTACTTAAAGAGAAAAAAAAAAGGACAAAAAGCTAACAAGAAAGACCCAATGCACTTTGAGATGAGGATTTTAACGACAGTTCAAGCAATTTAACCTGCAGTTTTCTTTCACTGTTTCCTTTTCCCTCCCTCCATCCTCCACACAACAGCATACCTTATGCAACAGGACAAGCGCATTAAGGAATGATGCTCTACAGCATCCAGGTCCACACAAGAGCCACTCTTCAAGTGCTCTTAACCACCACATTTCCAATTACATCTACACCCAACACAACTCTACGGATCACCTGTGTATCAGCAGGCTCCTTCAGTCCTCACAAGCTGGCTTGGATTCCCATTTTCCAGCCCCTACAATCTCTTAAGCGGCTACACATGTGCAGTGTCATTATGTTTTAATCCAGCTGGCTCCAGAAACTGCCTATGGACCACAGGTAGGTTGTCCAGCCCCGCCCAGGGGGCTGGAGCCATCTCCCAGCCAGGTACAGAAGGTACATGGGTCCCCTGCCCTGGAAACCAGGACATTTCCATGGAAAGTTTCCACTTTGCCGAACTGTTCTGTGCCGCCGGCTTCCCATCTGCCTGCCTGGAAGGCTTCACTCCATCCTGTTCTTCGAAAACAGGGTTTTTGTTCTGGAAAGCCATGCCTGGGAAAAAAATGGCCTTTTTCTTTTTTTTTTCTTAATTCTGATGAGAATGGGAATTTAAAAACAAAAAACCAAACAACCCACAAAACACACCCCTTCTTCCGTGTGGAAAAGGGATTTCCATTTTCTGCCAAGGTCTACTCACAAGGACTCAAACAGAATAGATGATGTCAGAGCTTAAGAGCTTTCAGGATGATAGTTTTGTGGTGGCAGAGCTGCTCGCTTTTGAAGCTTAAGGATTTGAACAAAATCATGGGAACGTAGCCAGAGGCAGTTTGTTCAGTGTTGGCTTTAGAGGGGTGGGGGCTTGGCAAACAAAGGAGATATCATTGCTTTTTTCAACAATGTGAATTCAAATATACATTTGAAAGCATTTTCTATTTGAGTTCTTGTTGTTTTTCTGTTGATCTGCAGAGTGATATGTTATTTAAAATATATAATGCAGTCGAAGAGTTGAGTTGTTTGGTAGAAGGTGCATTTCCTCTGCTGGGAGAAGCACCAACCATTGATTCAAGAGCTCTGGCTTTTCCTAGGAGGTTCAATGGGATGTGGCACAGGTTTCCCTTTAATGCCATGGCTACTCTTTATTCCTCTGCCATTATTCAGATATGAAGCCTTAATTTTGTTGTTGTTTTTGTTAATCATGACATCATGGGCAGAAACAGGGCAAAGCAAGCAGCCCCAGAGGGAAATAAAAATCAATCCAAGCTGCTCATTAAAAGGTAGACCGTCAATAATCTTTGTCAGGCCTTTTTATCTCGGGTTTTAGCACAGTGTGATCCCTAAGGCAGCATGTGGTATTGAGATTTAAGATGGCTCCGACTTTTCACATCTCCATCAGGAAGATTAACTCCTTCAACACAGGCTGAAATTACCCTGATTCTAATCAGCACATAAAAATGGCACAGGATTAAAAGGGATCATTTTGTAACAGCTTTTCTGTATCTATGCTGACAGAGAGGGAAAAATCAGCTTCTGAACTTGATTAAAATGGTGGAAGTCAGAAATATCTCCACAGATAGACCTTCCACAATGAAAAGTGTTGATCAAAATCAAACCACTTTATTCTTCTAAGCATTTATATATAAAAATAAAAAGAAGAAATATTTAAGCAACCACTTTGGGGTTTTTCCTAACATTGTAATTTTTTTACATAAACAACTTGCTCTCTAATTTAGGCAAACACCATAAAAGGTGATTTGTAGTTTATCTAAATCCTTGGTAACAAGTCTAAAGATTCTTCCATCAATTTTCTTGGAATGAGCCTCTGTACCACAACTTTTTTTTTTTTTTAAATTAGGATGAACTCCCATCACATGATTAACAACAGGCTAATTACAGAACCCATGACAGATTATTTCTGTAGGAACAGTGTTATTCCTTCCACGTACCACATAAAATAAGCTTCCCAAACAGAGTGTTCATGACCACAGTGCATCAAGCAGACTGCCAGCTATCTTTGCCCACATCTTCTCTTCCATGGATTTACTGCATTGGATAAACCACCATTAGAAACCATAGTGTTTTGTTTTTCTCCCAAACATAAGCTTTAGTCTCAGCATTTAAAGAGCAGGTTATGGAAAGGCATAACTAGAGCTCACACAGTTCAAGTCTAACTGTTACCTTCTGCTACAAGTGGGGATTTCCATAAACAAATGGACTAACAACTACGTTTTGATTCCATCTGCTCAGAACTTCTTGGAATAAGCATCTTAGTGCACAGGAAGCAAAAATCTCTATTACCCGAACAACTCATCTGAATAGTAAAAACATTAGTTCAATAGATTTAATTATATCCCTGCAGATCCGCTTGCTGATGGGATGATCCCAGGATGCTGGCTGTTTATGATGAAGCCATCAAGGATCATGGGAAAGAGTTGCTTTTCTCTGCCAGGACCCCACACTAACTTGGTACAGTGGCACATCATGAAGGCAGCAGAGCCACCTTCAAACCTCCTGAAGGTGCCGTGCACCAGCAGAACACATTTGTGGTTTTTATGCAATTACAGAAGAAGAGACCAAAGACCCTCCAGCAAAGCAAGGGAGAACAGCTTCCAACTGACAGAGGGCAGGGTTAGATTGGATATAAGCAACAAGTTCTCTCCACTGAGGGTGGTGAGGTTCTGGCACAGGTTGCCCAGAGAATCTGTGGCTGCCACATCCCTTGAACTGTTCAAGGCCAGGCTGGACGGGGCTTGGAGCAACCTGGGATAGTGGAAGGTGTCCCTGCCCATGGCAGGGTGTGGAATGAGATGAGTTTTAAGGTCCCTTCCAACCCAAACCACTCTGGGATTCCATCTCTCCTTTCACGAGCTCTGCACAAGGGCAGAGTGGGCCTGTTAAATACAGACGTGTCATTCAAGTGTAATAATACTGAAATTTCTAGAAACCTTGGAGCCTTAAACAGGGGAAGCAGCAAAAAAGAAGTAAAACAAAAACATTTCATTCTTAATTATGAAATACTTTTAGAAAAATACATGGAGCTGACACTTATGGTTTATCATCATCCTGCAGCCAGGTTTGCTTTATGTGACACGTGAACTCCAGCAGGGAGGTAGGATTTAAAAATAAAACCCATCATGAGCACACAAGCTTGTGATAGAAAACCCTAGTTTTGCAATGTGGGTTTAAAGCAATCATATTAAAAAGACAGGGAAAATAGAAAAGAAAAGCAGCTCCAAAGAAGCTTTATAAGAACAGTTGTATATAAATCAGAGACCTCCCCTATTTGGAAAAAGCTGAACCAAACAAAACAGCAAAATTCATCTACACTGAGGTATGCACTTACCTTAATCAACACTTTTTATTTTAGCTCATCAGTTTGAATAGAGGCCTAAAAGTGTGCTGAATTATTTAGCTTGCTTGTAACTGCTGGATAACATATTAGGAAAATAATTTGCTGTATTTACAACACTGAATGGGATCTGATTTTCATCACTACTTTCCTGAGATGCAAACACTGAAAAAGAAATGCAAAGTTTGATAATGTTTTGTTTGGGACTGGAAGGGCCTAATATATAGAAAGATGGGTAATCTGGCTGGTCTAGGGTTAGGGACACAAAGGGATATAAGGTATCTCATTCCAAAGAAGACTAGAAAGGAGGAGGAGAAATCTGAGGTTGTGTTTCCATTGATGTTTGTGCGTCCAGAATGAAAGCCTGCAGAAGAGATGAGTGCTTGCACAAACTTAAATTATATTGTTTCATCTCACTGGAATAGAAATTAACTAGAGGGAAAGAAAAGTCCTTTCCCAGTTTCTCTTTTACAGGCATTTTTGGAGTCTCTATCCTCCAGGAACAGTTAGAGCCAGACAGCCTGTGGCCAGTTCTCCAGGCAGGCACAAACCCATCACAGGCTAACCCACAAACTCTGTGCTATCAACCACCCTGAGCCATCCTCATCACACCACATCAGCAGTGGAGATGAGCCATGTAAAAGACCTTCACATCCAAGGGCCACATGAAGGATAAAATGGTGAGTTCTTCCAACATGCATCAATCTGCGCCACATTTTGGGGTACTAAATGTCGTATTTGGGTACAGCCTGAATCCAGATCCTCACCTATGCTAAACTGATATAAACAAATACATACTGACAGGCAATGGAAATCAAACTCTTTGCTACAGTGACTACAACCAGCTGAGTCCTGGCCCTGTGTACCATGGCGGGTATGAAAAAGACCTTGGAGGGAACTCAAAAGTAAGAAAATTGGTGAGCTGCACATTGGCTATAGGCTATGAAAACCCAAAATTGTAGAAAACTGATGCCCAGAACACTTGACACAGTTCAGAAGTACCAGGAAGAATTAGTTCCCTTCATGGTGGCAGGCACTGAATACATTTGATGAAAGAGAAGTGCTATACGGTGTGAATGGAGAAACTTGGACTCTCCGGCAGACAGACAATCCCGCTGTTGCTTGCTACTGATGCTGTGGAATTCACTTGTTAATCAGATATAGCAATTTTTCATGTAATGCAGACCCTGAAAGCAATTGCATTTCAAGCAAACAGCTAATAAAGGCGGAGATTTTTATCTGCTAATTTAACCCACAATCTCTCTCTGTCTGAGCTCTCGTTATGAAATGCAACAATACCAGTGAGCAAATGAATATCTTAACTTTGGCATTTCAGATGAATGTTATGTTGAAAATTGTGCATTTTTGCCTGAGAGATTTCTGGAACACTTGAAGTACTCTCAGCAAGTTATTCCATAAACTATCTACCAGACCATATGTTTGCTGCCTACAAGTCTGGGCAGGAAATGTCCAGTAAGAGCCACATCTGAAAGGAGGAAGAAGCAGCAGCCAACAGTGCTCCCGTCACTAATCTGCATTTGCAAATGCCACATTGGAGTTGGCAAATGAAGCATTTCAAGTGCAAATAGCTGTGAAGACATTTGTATGTAGCACTGAAATGATGGGTAGATGCTGGGTTTCTTTCTGTTTAATTTTTGTGAAGTTACCTGGGTACTGGTAGAACAAAGCCCCTTTCCCAGGATTTTTAAATATATATATACAGATGATGCTTACATGGAAAAAGCCCATTTCTCTTCTAAATGCTCATTTTGAAGCACAGCTACTTACAATAATTATAATTGCTGTGATTTTTGAGCGCAAACACTTATCCTGTGAACAATTACAGGCATACATCTCCAGGCAATATGGTCCTACAAGTTTAAAGCACACACATTAAACATGGTTCTGAAGTTTACAAAAACATATGTACATGTTGTACATATAAGAATATATACAATATGTTTCATTTAAAGAATAACTTTATTTAAAAAATCTTTCATATATTTATACATTATACAGTGTATAATGTGTGTATTATATGTGTGCAATTAGTAGATCACACACAAGATGATCTTAATGGTTGGACTTGATAATTTTAGAGGTCTTTTCCAATCTAAATGACTCTATGATATGTTTTCCAGCAGCAAATTGATATAAATAGTCTAAGATTGGGATAAATCAACACAAACGTGAAATATTATGATCCAGGCTTGCATTTGCAGGATATAATTCCCATCTGATGAAATGGAGTTTCTGAAATGCATGTCTGTCACTTATCATTAATGCTGACCAGACATAACCCCAAGATTATGCTAATAGAAGACAACATTCAATTAGCATACAGAGTGCTCTCTAATCAAAGCCTACACAGTATTAGAGAAATTTCAGATTTTATATTCCCCCTGTGCTTCTACTCTGCAAAGAGATTCAAGCAACCTACTCTAGTGGAAGGTGTCCCTGCCCATGGCAGGGGCTTGGAGCAAGATGAGCTTTAAGGTCCCTTCTAACACAGGCTACTCTGGAATTCTATGATTCTATTAAAGCAAAAACTCCCACAAAATCTCCTTCTCAAAAGGAATGTGTATCCTCTAGTTGGTCAGCAGTCAATAATGTATTCCTGAAGGAAATTGCTCGACCATATTGATGCAATAAATTTCTCTCTTCACCTATGTGTTCACCTTCATCCTACCCAACAGGCTCATCAATCTAATTAATCTGCAAAAGTATTTTAAACATGAAATGCCTATGGGCCAGAGGAGGTTTTCTTTGTTGAAATAAAATATTTTCTTGATACCTGTTGCAATAGGACAGGGGGTTGAAATGAGAATTAGGCCTAAAAGAGTTAACTAAGATAGGCCCCCCCCAGCATCCACTGTGCCTGTGCTACTAAGACTCGTTCTGTTCTGCCTACTGGACCAAAACTTAAAAGAACGCTGGAAGCAGGATACAATAGGCCTAGAGGTAATAAATTAAGATAAGATAGGATAAGGTAGACATTTGAATAGGAGAAATAGGCCTGGGGCCAAGGCTTTCTCCAAGCTGCAGTGAGTGGGGCAAGAACAATGGAAAAGTAGATAGGTCAGACCGAGGAAGATGAGAAAAAGACCCCAGACTCAAGGCTGAAGGCCGGATGTACCCCCGAAATTGAGGGCCAAGAAAAGCACTGCCCTAAGCTCTGCCTATACTTCGCCTATCATTAATACGTGTAATAGATGTTGCAATCATATGAATATGTATAAGAATCATGTATGAAAATTGTATAAAACCCCTGATCCTGTGTGATACCTTCAAGCAAATTTTTGGGTGATGCGAATCACACTTAATCCCAACATTGCAATAAATACCTTGCTGCTCAAAAGACCCAAAGTCTCTAAGCAGTTCTTCATACCGAGTTTTTTCGGAGTCAGGATTATGGTTTTAAACTAATGGAGGGTTGATTTAGATTAGTTATAAAGAAAGTTTTTTTACCGTCAGGGTTGTGAAACACTGGCACAAGTTGCCAAGGAGGTGGTGGATGCCCCATGTCGCCAAGGAGGTGGTGGATGCCCCATGTCTGGAAGTGTTCAAGGTCAGCTTTGACAGGGCTTGGAGCAACCCGATCTAGAGGAAGATGTCCTTGCTCACTGCAGGGGGGTTGGACCAGATGGACATCAAAGGTCCCTTCCAACTCAAACCATTTGAGGTCTCTATGATTCCAGATGCGTCACTGACAGGTGCTCTTTTCCCTCATCTCCAAAGTGGATTCCAATGTGGGACCCCCAGGATGGAGCAGATCGATGAGGTCTGGGACTCCAGGAAGGAGGCAGGAGCCAACAGTGCAAGTATAAGGCTCAGGAAAAGCAAACAGTACATCTTCCCTGATCCCAAATGAGGATTTATCTCTGTAGGGATATTTTCACAAATTGTCACTTTCAAACCATTTCAGCTCCCAAAATAGTCCACCTACTTTCCCAGAGGACTCCGCTCTGTGGAGCAGCTGTGGCTCACCTCAGGAAGGAGCCCAAGTTATTCAGCTCTTTGTGAAGAAATTGTTCATCCAAGCGCTTGCCAGGGGGGTTTGAACTGGTCTTAAAACAACTCAGAACCTCTGAAGTCGTCTTGCAAGCACTTCCAGACAGTGTTACTAACCCTTCCTCAGCAACATTTTCCCCATTTTAACCACATACAGCTCATAGCAGTGCTGAAAATAACCACTGTCTAATGACCACGTGGATTAGGCAGTTGTGGTTTCGCTCAAAGGCAACATCCATTTGTCCTGTTGTTCCAAGGAGCAGATTTGAAGAGAGCAGTCAGGAGGACTAATACACAACGGATTTCAGTGCTTGGGATTTTAAAGTTCACTAAACACAAAAGCAATTAAAAATTACTGGTTCCAATACCTGATCTAACACGTAACTGAGCTGCAGCACAAAACTTGCCTTTTTATCTGTGTTTCAAAGTAAACACTTGTGACTGATCCCTGCTTTATCCTCGCCTCCCACATTGCCATATGGCTACGGATGTTTCAAACAGACATTATTCCAATAGCTCATTACTTACCATATTGCGCTGAAGGAGAAAAGCTACAGACAGTTTTGACAAAAACAGCAATTGCCTAAAAATGTTAAGTATCACAGTCTTGTGTCGTCTTAGACATTTTTAGTCTGGTAACAAGGATGGGCGCTAATGCCACACGTAGGGAAGAGTGAATCAGCACGTCTGCACTGACTGTGCCGCGTCCCCAACATTTGCACTGGTGGGGGCTCTAATCCCACCCAATTTCATATGGAACAGACACTGCTAATGTGAATTCAGCACACGTCCAGCCTAATTAAGGCAGTATCCTCTTGCTTCAGTATGTTTCTGTAGTTCCTTTCTTAAGTACCACACAAAGGTAAGACATTGATTGGGGTGAACTCCCACAGTGCCACAACATGATTTGGAGGGAAGAAAACCCTCCCGTGTTCACCTGGTGGTTCACCCATCCCAGGAATGTCCTGAGGGGGACTTGGACACAGAGCATCTGAGGCAGGTTTTGTGACCGTTAAATGATGCCCCTTGTGCACTGCTGAAAGATCAGGAGCTTTGGAGAAACAATACTATTGACTGGCCACGGGTGACTTGCTTTTCTTTGGCAGAAGGAAATTCAGTGGGGAGCATATTTTTGGATTGAACATGCAGCAGCTCTGAATTTAATGGGTTTCCCTGGGATACAACCCAAGGCTGACCAGATCTCTCTGGCAATGAGGAGAAAACAGGTTTTCTTCCTCCAAGGAAGCAGTAGGCTGCTGCAAGTCATCACGTTGCTGTGATCCAGCTCCTGGTTGGCCAACACATACAAAGCATCTGCGCACATACCAGCCCTCACAGCTGTCCTCCCTGGGTAAAAGAAACACCTTTATCAACCCCTGGAGAAATACATTCTACCCTGCAGAACAGAGCTGGTCTGAGAGCCTCAACAAGGACAACTGCACTCTACCAACAGACATCAGCTTTGTAAGTGGCAATAACCCAAACCCTTGAAAATACTGTCACTCAGGACAACAGTGATCCAAGGAGAGTCCCAGGGTACAGGTTTCCAGCCTGACATAGCAAAGGCTTCCTTCATGCTGTGAGGTAGAACGAATAAAGAACATGAGGTTCGCCCTGTGTCACCTTCCTATGAGATTTTAACACCTGCCCAGATGTTTTATCACCAAATGGAAAAGCGACCTTAGTTATGAGCATAAGGAAGCCCATCAGCTTAAAATTAAATGGTTCTGATAGCAGGCATTTTCACCTCTGAAGAACACAAAGTTAAATGTCCATCCATCATTTCTAGAAGTGTCAAAAAAGGAACTTCATTAGCAATGACAATTGCTGATGAACATCAGACCAGCTCTTTGCTCTTACACACCAGTTCGGACCACTTTCCACTTCTGGCCTATCCTGCTCTGATAGGACCCTGAAAACACCAGTCCTTTTGCTATGAGGAGGCACACACGCATTGGAGGCCCAGCTTCCAACACATATCAAAACCATATATCAAGCCAGCAGCATGATTTCTCGTCCTTGGTAGGCCTTATTGAAGAGCTCCTCTAGCAACATCTGGCTCACTAGGACATGCAGCTGGCAGGCCACTGCCATGTTATCGATGAGGGATGCCTGGATTTGAAACATAATGCCTGATACTTAAAATATACCAGTACAACACTAAATAGAATTTTTAATAACTACCTATAATATTTTATTATAGAGTGTATATATTTTTTTATATACATATATATATGTATATAAACATGCCCTAGAAAAATAATTAAAATCACTGCTTGTCTCTGTGAAGGGCAGAAGCAA
Organism: Cephalopterus ornatus; assembly: GCA_013396775.1. Lineage (NCBI taxonomy): Eukaryota > Metazoa > Chordata > Aves > Passeriformes > Cotingidae > Cephalopterus > Cephalopterus ornatus. Next base: position 121,875 of record VZRE01006779.1, read on the forward strand.
GGCAGGCAAGGAATTCCAAGTGCATCAGCACAGAGCCAGTCCAACCTTGGCAACTCAAGCAACCCAATCAGACTCACTCCTTTCTACCAGATCAGAACTATGGTTATGGATCACAAGAATAAACAAAAACATGAATGGAAGGATCCCAAATAATGCCTTCAAAATTGTACAGGAAGGACTGAAATCAGGATATATCTGCTTTTGCACCACAGTTGGTGCAAGTTCCCTTGCTAATACCCAGAACTCAAAACGAGTTTTGATCACAATAGGACCAGCCAGGCATTTGACTTCAAAGTACAGTAAGCTTGAGCCTGCCCTCAGGTTAGATGCTCAGTGAAATTAACTTTTGATTAAGTACTGTATTTAATGTCTGTAACTCCTCAAAAGGTCAGCCTTTGTGTGTGCATGAGTTTTCCAAGTCAATGGCTTCAGAAGGAAAGATTGCATTCTTCCCACCACTGTCTTTCCATCCAAATCAAGAGATGCTAATGTTTGTGCCATCAGGTATGTCAGTCCTGCTTAAGAATAAAAAACAATTAGAAGAAATTCCACTCCCCTCTCATAAATTTCACCTTCTTTGGAGAAGAAAGTCTGGTGTTGCTGTAACAATTAATCCAGGATAAGAAACAGGCTTCGTTTATTTTAGTCATTTAAGGGGTTTAAAGTTTTGTTCTCTATTTATCAGGATAAATGTGACATTATTCCCCACAATATAAACCAGTGAGGTTCCTGGGGGTAAGAAACTGCCCAGACTGTGGAAGCCCTGAGTTCAGGCGGGTCTTCAGTGAGGAGGTGCAACACGAAGTGTCTCCAGCAGAAAAGATGGGCAAACTTGAAAGCAAAACTCAAGGTGCTACCAGAACCAGAGAAACCTTCCATACCACAGTTTTGTTAAGGTTTCCTATAGAAAGGAAAGCAAAATAATCAAGATCATCTTCAGGAAAAGCTCCTGTTCAGGTGAAACTGTGCTGGCATTTAGAAGGGAGTGGAGTTTTCCACTAAGCTGCTCCATCCTCACCTGCCCCAGCTGAGGACAGAGCAATGCTATTTCAAGCTCTCAAGTTCAATCTGAGACACATCTGCTTCATTTTCTCTAATACCAAGTGACATCACCTCCCTTCCCCTACTACTGCATTACAAAGGTGGAAAAAAAAGCTGCTGAGAACACTGGCAAATTCCCATGGGAGAAAGAGGCACAACTTTGCAAACTGATTAAATACATAAGCTGATAGGAAACTAGACTTGAACATAACTGTTCCTCCTGGTTTCAAGTCCAACAAGACCCAGCTTTGCTGTATACCAGATCCACTCACTTCTCTTTTTAACTTCATAAAAGATGCAAACATAATACACTTGTGCAATTTTGACACAACACCTGCTTCACAAAGCCAGCAGTCATAGGGGTGCAAGAGACAGAGCTACAGGTTGTAGGAATGTGATTTAACAGAAGCATGGGATAAATTTGAGAATTTATGTCCCTATCACAAAGCTCTTTTGAATTTGAAGAAGTTCAAAAGTTCACATGAACTCTGTTTCCAGGAGCGATATTGTGGTTACAACTCTGACAGCTTTTCTATTAGGGAATTCAGCTTTTTTTTTTAATCAGAAAGATATAAATACACGTTGTATTAAATTCGCTTCAATACATTACAAGCTTAAAAAGAAATGGACAAAAAAATATTGATGGCTTTTTTTTAGCTAACTAAAAAATAAAAATCCAGCCAGCAGCCAGCTAATAATCCTCTAATAAATTCAGCTCTGCATTTTCCAGCTCTCCTTTTTCTCAGTCACACACCAAGCACTTTTATATGGCACTTTTTGTACTATGAATTTTAATAAAACCAGCAAAAGAATTGGGAAGGAAGCTAATTTTTCTATATGCCTCTGGCAAACAGGAAGAATTCAAGAATAAGTTAAAAGATATCTTTCTACTACCGAAAATTCATTTTCCATAACAAGACACTGTCATCTTCCCGAGGAGCCTGTAATTCCAAGATAAAGATGAAAAGATGTTGTTTTATCATAATGACAAGTATCTGCATCCATATTTATTTTGTGCTCCTACATCACCATACAGTTTGTATTGTCATGGTACATTGGAAAGTAGGAAAACATTTAGCTATTTCAATAACAAGAGAATAAAGGATAAAGTACCAAAGAGAAATAGCATAGCACAATCATTTCCAAGTATCCCTAGGAAAATATTTGACCCACATAGAGGGAATACAGAATGTAGTTTGTCTCCTTGCAACTGCTTTTTCCATTTTCTAGTGGCCAGACCATGTATTTTAATCACCAAGTACTACAGCTTTCCCCATCAGCCAGCCACTTTTGTACTGACTACATGGATAAACCAGGACAGAAGCCAGCAAGCTTGGGAGGGGTGGGGGGAAGACCCCAAACCCAGGCAACTAGTTTAGGATGTCTCAGATGCCCAGATTTTATCCCACCTGGAGAGTTTACTGCCACATGGCCACTGGCTCCACAGCACAGGGGCAAACACAGGGCAGCACTTTCAGCCATGGCAGCCCTGGAGAGGAAGATGGAATTTTGACAAAAAGCAAACAATAGTGAGTAAACTCCTCTCCGTAAATGGCTTAATCACTTTTCTGAGGAAATTCCTAGTGGCTGCCTTGGAAATGTCTCCCTTGCCTGTTACACCGTTATATCCATGTCAGAGAGCATTATGGCAGTGGCTTAACTTCCCCCTTGTTTATAAGGTTATCTTTTCACCTTCTTGTTTAAATAAATTCTGAATGTGTCAGTATCAGTGCCTCTACCACAGATTAATAGAATCAGCCAAAAGGATAGCTGACATTTTTGTTGCCATAGAAACTGGTCATGATGTTACACAGCTTGTCTAGTTCCCATTTGCCATATATCTAGCCAGCTTCTGAACACGGACCCCTTTTGTTTCATGAGGAATTACATTAAAATATAATTCCATCTTAGTTCAGTCCCCATTCTGTAGCAAAGAGGATTATAGAATATTAGGATACTTCCTAAGGAAAGTGCAAAGTGATGATAATATTGCTGTGTGGCTTATGTGCATCCCAGATTAAAAGAAAAAGAAAATACAAGTGGAGTAATTTATCCCAGAGCCCTATATCCCAGTTATCCTCCATTCAAGTATCTCCATCAGCTTCAAATAAACACGCGCTTCCTCACTGAACCTCAAAGTGGATGTACTTCAAATGATTGTACAAGAGAAAAAACAAAAATAAGAAGACATTAGTGAAGATATATTTTAATACACCATCAACATTTTTCTGCATAATGCGTAACCTTCTCAGTGCTGCTATCAGGCTCCCCCTCCGCAGAGGCATCGCAGCCTCGAGAGAAAACCACTCACATAGAATTAAGATGTGAAGTTTCAGCACTTAGCAATGCAGTGTGGATGGATACTGTGCCACAGGGCACTGTACACTTGGAGAAAATGCAAAGCAACTCAGGCAAGAACAATATCTAAAGACTCCAAACTGTCATGGCCCTCTTGTACCTCTCCTAAACACATTAATTCTTGTTACTTTAAAGGAGCCCATTTGCTGATACAGAGACTAACGTGAGAAACAGATTTCAGGCAGTTTGTTTTCCCCTCTTTTTAATATACATGAAAATTAAAGGGACAGGCAAAGGAACTGAACTCCAGGTGCTACACAAAGGGATGGCAGCTCCTTGTCCAAAGGGACTCCTTCCTGCCAGAATAGCAACAATCGGACATCGCTCTGGTCACCCAGAGACATCCAAAACCACATCCTGGCTGTTCTTATTTGCAGGTAAACAACTATGTCACAGTCACCACTACCAAACCCCAATCCAGTCACTGCAATAATCCCAGCATCAAGCTGGATCCTTATTTATGCCACCAAGCACCATTTTGGTTTGATTTTCACTGTTCACGTAAGCACATTCCACTTGTCACTGTGGCCAGGGACTTCCCCAAGCTGCTCTCAGGTGCTGTGGCAGAGACCACAAGCAGACAGGTAATACTGGACAGAAAATCCTCCCTGTTTTTCGTACTTTCAAGTGTGGTCATCAAGAGCAGTTCCTCAGGGTTTCCCATTGTTGCAGCCATGCGAGAAAAGCCTGAAGAATCTGTTTTACTTCACCCAGGAACATGCAAGGAGCCACTGACAGATGTCAGATATTAAGCAAAAATTTTGCCCCGAGCAAAGCACTGGATGCTTAAGCTTACGCGTGGCATGTCACAGCCTTGGACTTGAAGATATTCGTGTCCAGCATCAGCCTTTTTTTCCTCCTCAAGTCCATAGTTATGCTCCACTCGGGCACAGCAGGAGTGCGCACATGATGCTGGCAGCTTTCAGGGGTGGCTGCAGAGGGCCCCACAAATCAGCCCCGCATCTGCCAAGCAATATTCCTGTTCCCTCCCCTGGATGGAAGCAGGTGAGATGACCCAAGTGCCTTACAGGATGCCAGAGGAGCAGAAAAGCTGCAGCAATGTCCTTCTCCCTGTCATGCCACAAAAGAAGTTAACCCCAAGGCCAGATGGCAGCTGGCCTTACACACTGTGTGGTGTGGGAAGGGAGAAAAGCAAATTCGTACAGCCTCTCTGCAGCACTGGAGAAGTCCTAGTGCAAATGGGATATAAGGAGCTGTGGGAACTTCCCACTGCTAAAAGCAAGCTGGGCACAGCCCTGCAGGCAGCACAGTAAGCCACTTTCCTTCCCATGCCAATCCAAAAGCCAAAGAGATGCCCATCCTTTTGAGCAGCCTCTGACAGAGGAACCACATCCAATCCAGTCTGGAAGTACTCCCGTTCCATAACCATTACCCAATCACATCTTTCAAAATACTTCATTCTGCCCATTTGTACAGAAGAAGAGTAAGAGGGACGACGGGGAATAACAAGGGTTGTTCAACAAGGCGAGCTGCAGAGGAGGATGTTGTTGTCTTAAATCCCCTGGTTTGATGCTCAGGTTAATTTGGCATGCCTGGCTGCAGCGGCGTGTTGAGTTATGCAATGTAGCAAGCTGTCGCACTGTACAAAGCATGACGTATCATCCCATTGATGCATGAAATTAAAAAGATGTGCTTTGCTGGGTCACACACAGATTGACTGAAAATCAAGTTGCGTTTATCTCCTTTTAATTGTATTTAAAATTGCAAAAAGGGGAAAGGAAAAAAAACATTGTTCAAATACCTGCTCATCCACTAATGGTAAATTATTCCAGCCAGTCGACACTAAAAGCAAGTGCAGCAGGGTGGGGATTTTCTTGCTGGTTTTGACACCCTGATGAAGAAGTGATGCTTCATGATGCTTGTTTGTCCATCCCAGCAAGGCAGGCAAGGAGTGGAGCACCCTTTATGGCCATCCTGATCCAGCTGTGTAAGCTGTGAGTATTTACTCGCACAGAGTTTTATCTGCCATATTGTATTCAGTGATTTGTTAATCAAACCCACACCATTAAGGTGTAAATTCACAGAGAAAGCAAGTTTTCCCTCCCCTTGGGTGTCAGGAACCCTTAGAGTGCGGACAGCACGAAATGTGTGCATCACCTAAATCCCATTTCAGCTTGGTCCAGAGAATTAGGTGGTCTATAGTCTATATTTGCATTGGCACAGTAGAAATATTTTTGCCATCCATGGGTAAGATGGTATTTTTATTTACACATCAATGCCCTGTTATGATAGGAACTAAAGCTATTTAGAAAGAACACATATAAGAATAATATAATGAGGTAGCCTTGTCAAAAATACAGTACACAATGTATACAATAGATTGTTTTTCTACTCATGCAAAGCACTGTTCAGACCAGTGCAGGGAGTAATTGTTAGTAAAACCATGTAGTACAAAACTACCTGTTGTGTGCCTATGAACCACAGAGATCCTGGTGAAACTTCAAGTTTCCAAAAATTAATTAGAAACCAGGTAACTTAAACATCTAGCCTATGTGACTTCATTTAACCAAGCAAATAGAAAAAATAAGTTGAAATTTCTATTCTCGCCCACTTCAGCAAATAAACCAATTCAATCTGAGGAAAATATGAAAAAGTATAAAGCATAAGGCACTATGTAGAGTCAAAACCACACCACATGAGGTGGCCCTACTTCTTCTGGAAGCCTCTCCTGACTTACAGCAGGGTCTGCTCCACCCCAAACTGGCCCATGACAGAGAGGACACAAGAACAGCTTGAAGCCACTGCCACTTGCTCCAACAATTTGTCATTTTGGCTTTAGCCCCCCTGAGAGAGGTTACAAATAACCTTTCTCTCCCTGTGACCTCTGCTAATCATCAAGCATTTCCATATCTCAAGTGGAGAACCGGGAGGTTAATGAGATGCAGGAGTCATGTCTGCAGTCTAAACACACCAGAACCATTCCAGTGAGTCATGTATTTATAGCAAGAAATTTCTATTATTAGAAACATAATTAGGGCCTGAGTTTCATACCCACAACTCTAATCTACTTGAATGGAAGAACATGGAAGTACCCCAAAGCAGAATTTATGCTCCTGTACTCTGATAAAAATACACTAGGTCTCTAGCTGGATAGAATTTTCAACAGGAAAAAGGAAGAAGAAAAGAATCAGGTTTAATGAGTCCAACAGGTACCTAAAGAAATTAGTTCTGAAAGCCCTGAACTTGGCAGTAATGAAATTCAGAGAAAAATTATAATGTTTTTGTCATAACTGATAATCAAGAAAAATAGATTAATGGCTTTTAGAATAATACAAAGCAATAAAATATGCAGAAATTCATTAATATATCTATTATGTAAGAGGCTGTGAATCATAAGCTTTTGTATTGTTGGAAAAGAAATGCTAAGCAAGAGGTTTGATTTCAATAAAACACGTAAGTAACGTCTAATATGATGCAAGAGCCATAATATGATAAAGTGTATTCTTGTCTTCCAAGAAATTCCTTTATAATAGAACATTTCTCATTTCAATAACTTTATCTTGAGATAAAAAAAATAATTTATTACACTCAGCATCTGCTTTAAGGAAGCCAAAAAAAAAGTTATTTCAAACAATGCCCATTTAGCTGCCTGCTAATGCAAAAGATATCACTTGCTACATGTTACAGTGCTCATTTTCCTTCCTTTTTAACTCAGAATGACAGTAAGTTTTACTAATTTTGAACGTGGACCTCAAATGTGGTCACTTCACTTCTGCCATTTCCACACTAATAAATGCATTATGAGAGTTTAGAATGAATTACTAGGCAGAGTTTGACTTCTGACTACGAATCTTATTAAAGCACAGCTTCAGGGAAAGGTTTATAATACTGCATAAATTGTCCTGGCAGTTTTTACAGATGGTGTGGCAGTTTCCCCTTCTCTTACATTTCTCCTGTCCAGTTCCAGATTAAGCACAGGGTATTGAGCAGTTTACGCAAACAGAAGGAACCCAAATCCTTTCCCTGCTCACCTCCAACTCTCTAACATTCAGCTCAGGGTTTGCACCTTTGTTTTTAAAGGCTTTTCCATGCTGAACTTTGTCATGCAATCCCACTATTTCTCACTATGTATAAAACATATATCATTTTGTATAAAGTGAGAAATAATGAGACATCACACATACATAAATATATATAAACAAACATATTTGTTTTAACCAGAATGATGTGCTAACTCATTCCCAACTGCTTCAGCCCTGGAAGCAAGACAGGCACGTAGCAAAGTGCTTCACCAAACCACAAAAGCCAACCAAGTCGTTCACTTGAGCTGTCTCACAAATATCCACCATGTATTTGGATAGGGAAGCATTTGGGAGAAGGAGGCGTAGGTTCATCTTAAAACCTCATGTGTTCCATGGCCAAATCTTGTCTAAGTTGATAACTGCAGCAGCTTTCATGCTAATTGGTGACATTTCCTTGGGGACATCACCATGGGTTGTACATTCATGTCAGTGCATGGAAGCCTCCTTGTTTTTATTCTTGTGCCGTCTGTCAGCAATAACCAAGGTGGGAATTACCAGGGCTGTCACTGGATTTGCTTCTGTTTTCTCTACAAGAGGTTATTAAACCCACCTTTTCTGTGACACTCCCACCACCTTTGCCTGTAAAATTGCAAAGGTATCACTAAAATAAACACGGCAAAATTAAACGGCACAGCTGAGGCACAGAGGAAGTTTGATGACATCCATATCCACTTCCTCAGCAATACCAAGCCAACACAGGGAGGTGATGCTAAGCAGAAGCAGCAGCAATAAAACCTGCAGTCCAGAAAAACTCCCCACACTGATCCCCAAGGCCAAAGACACAATGAACACACGTTCTCCTTTGAGAGCACACAATGGGAGACCTAATGCACATTGAATATAAAGAATAATCTGGAACATGGAAAAAAATAGAGCAGTACAGATTACAGAAAAACAAAGCAACTTTAATCCTGCTTACGGAAATTTGATCTTCAGCATTCAACTCTCCCCACCACTAAAACCTTAGTGCATTACAGCAAAAGAAGTTACTCCCAGCTGACTCTCAGTCCTGGCTCTAATCACAGGGGTGAGGAAATCAGTTAAAATTTAGGGATTCAAATCTTAAAATTCCAGAAAGTATCTCAACTGCCTCTTACAAATACCTTTATCACAGAGCTGATTCATACAAGTCTACATACAAATACCTCCACAAAGCCTTCAAATCAATAGAATCACACACGTGCTCTTGTTTTACAGGACATACACATTTCTATATAACTATACTCCAAGAAAGCACCTAATTTTAAAAAAAGTACCTTTATACACAGCAGAGCTCCTCCCACTCTCAGCCTCCAAACTGCTCAGTAACTTAGTTAGAGCGCATAAAAAAATATCTATTGCCAGTCAAAATATTCCAACAGCAACTCAACCTTCTTTCTGTCCCACGCGTTCAAAAACCAGGCAACACTTCAGAGGACTCGGAAAGCCCTTCCTCTTACCCAAAAAAGGCCCTCCAGCTGACCACCCCCAGAAGAATTAGGGGCTGCCCAGGTGTAACCAAGATCTTACAGCAGCTACTGCCCCCACAGAACAAAGCTGATCATCAGCCCCGCCATGAGTCAGCAGTCTGATGGTTATCACATGCACACGGCTCAGGGGCTGTGCTTGCAAACCACGTACAACTGTTAGCACCTGTGTCCTTACCCAAACTATTCCCTATTACACTTCAACCAACAAATAATCCCCTGAGCTCTGATCCCCTTGCTAGTCAGGAAAGCAGGTTTGTTCCTAAAGAAGGTAACTCAATGAGACTTTTTTAAGAAAACATCAGAGTCCTCTTGAACTCCTTTGACTAGCTGGGATCCCAGGGAAACCTGGCTTTTTCACTGGTGCCACAGACCAAACAATGTTTATCTCTCAGAGAAGAAGACTAGACCCTGGGTTTGTTCCTGCACAGAGACTGAAGGAGATGCACAGAGAATCATAGAATATCCCAAGTTGGAAGGGACTCACAAGGATCATCAATCCAACTCCTGACCCTGGCCCCAAGAATACCACCATGAGTCTGAGAGCATTGTCCAAATGTTTCTTGAACTCTGTCAGGCTTAGGGCCATGACTGCTTCCCTTGGGAGTCTGTTACAGTGCCCAAACAACCTCTGGGTGAAGAACCTTTTCCTAATAGCTGACCTAACCCTCCCCTGACATGGCTTCAGGCCATTCCCTCATGTATTATTGCTGGTCACTGGAGAGAACAGATCAGTGCAAGCCCCTCTGCTGCAGACCACGATGAGGTGTCCTCTCAGTCTCCTCTTCTCTAGGTTTAACAAATCAAGTGACCTCAGCCACTCCTCCAATACAGCTTCCCCTCTAGACCCATCACCATCTTCACAGCCCCCACCTTGGATGCACTGGATCCATAGGTCAGTCCTATCCTGACCCATCCCCTGCCATGATGGAACATTGTGACCAATCTCCCTGCTGATTCATTGGCATTCTTAAATGTGAGTGGGCTGTTTCAGTGCCAAGAGGTGAGTTAAAGGAATGACACCCACACTTGACCCTGAGGAGAGGGTCAAGACTGATAGATGCTGTATCCCTATAAGGAATCACTCCTCAGACCCAAACCAGCACTCAGGAACGCCCAGCCACTGCCTGGAGGAGCTTTTACCCACCTAGAGACCTCCTGTTCCAGCTGGTCTGGAGAGCCCAGCTGAGCCACAGCCACTAAACCTTCCACTGATTCCTTCATATTGCGTCACATTAAGGCAGACCCTTCTCAAAAGCTGCAGTAAGAGGATGTTTTTGTGGAAAGACCGAAAATCTTAACAAAGATGCAATCAATGGTTTAGCTTAATATAAGAGATCTCAGAAGGGCTCAGAAGACCACTGCACATAAACTATGCACGATGACTTGAGACAACAACCTGGTAACATCTTCTATAATTTCAAGAGGGCTGAATAATTTCAATGATAATAATTTATGCAACTACTTCAGCCCCTCCCCTGTCCATAAATTGTCTTTTAATCAGTTACAATGTTCATGGATTTACTGTTTCTTTTTCTTCGTTTGCTTTGTTTTGGTCTGAAATTCTCAAGCAATGAGTGCAGTGGAGCTACACTAATGAGCTTTGTAGCCAAACAAAGCCGTGTTCCTGGTTCAGTTCTCTGAAGGCTAAATTGTAACACTAACAAATAAAAAAAAAGAAAATCGTGTTTCTCCTGTGGTCACTGAAAAATTAACATTGTGCAACTCTGAATCCTTGTTGCTGGCTGCCGGACTCCACAGCTCCATCTGGCTCCAGTCCTTCCTCCAAGCAGGGACCTTGATGAGCCAAGCGCCTCGGCTCCTCACAATCCTGCTCATGTACACGGGGGCCACACTGGAAACATCTTCAAGGCAGACTTTGATCATCACCTCATTAAATCACCTCATCTCCTATATTAAATTGTGCTGAAAGCTCATGAGGTAACCTCTGTATGAATCCTGATTTCTGACCATGTTTTCTAGAAGGTTGTCTGACCTCTGTAAGGACATTTAAAATAGATTGGGTTTCAACTGATTACTTTTTAGATACAAAGGCAGAAGTAACCCCGCCTGGTGATTCCTGACAATAAGAAAATAAAATCAACATAGAATCTACAGGAAGCATAATAAAAAGTATTATTTCCAACTATGCCTTGCCTGGAAAATGGTTTTTTCCTCTGAAGAATTTCTGATGTGGATATTTAAGGTAAGGACCTAAAATTTAAATGCAAACATCTAAGTACCTAATCCATTTGTCAAGGAAGCTCAACACTAACAGCTCGTAACACCAAGAGCAGGTCACTACAGGTGGATCTGTCTTCCTTGGCTGCTGAACTGGGAGAAGCTGCACTTGGGGCTGCACAGCAGGAGCCACTGTTGACTCAGTGACCTGGCGACACATTTGGACTGTTACTATCCCTCCGCAGGATTTCCTGGTAGGCATTAACCATGGGATGTGCTGGTCTGTCCCACAAAACATTACCTGCATCTCTACAAAAACTTGGTATTGCAAGGTCCTTGAGGGACACAAGTCATTAATGGAAACCTGAGGGCTCCTAAGAGCAAATTAATAGACATATATACCTTATACATCCATGAAGAAAGGCAAATTTGCCTGTGCAGCCATGTATACAGCTTCTGCTGGAAGCCAGAGACAAATATTGCTAGAGGAGACTCAGATCCAAATATGCCTCCACATTTTTCATTTTATACCACCTTCAACTATGCAAGTCCCACAGAGAATCCAGCAGGGATTTCAGGTGCTACTGAGCCAGCACAGCCTTCAACAAGGAACAGCAGCAGAAGAGCTTGCTCTGTCTCCTTTCAATGTCATCTGGAATCATGGTGAGACACCCTTGCACCAGCACCAGCAACCTGCCATGCAACCAGCAGCAACTTCAGTGACTACATGGAAATGACCACACACAGTGTTTTTAGCAAGCAGCAGGATTTTACCAAACAGTAAGGACCAGCAAACTTATTTCAAGCAGAACACTGAACTGCAGTCAATAGTATCAGCTGCTCTCTGTTATCAAGCTGGGGCTGGGCAGGTGGCACAGACATAGAGGTGATGACTTCTGGCTTAGAGTGGCCTGAGAAAGGCTTCTGCCCTTGAACGTGCGGATGATGATCATAGCTTATCCTCAGCATCTTCATGACTTCTTGGTTCACAGACCCTGAAGTCACTTCCTGACCTGCAAAACTCCAATTACACTTCAGTAGTGAGAGGTTGGTTCAGACTAAGATTTTATCAATAGGCTGTGTGAAATATTTGCTATATGAGCAGTATTGCAGTGTGTGAGCCAGCTGTCTCAGCTCCAGGAATGTTCTGTTCCCTTCAGCAGGGTCTCTGCTGAGACAGCCTCTCTTACAGCTTCTGGACCTACATTTCTGTGCACCTACTTCTGTTAGTGTGGAGTTACACTGGATTCAGTAGTGTAACACATATTCCAACCTAGAAATTGTCTGTCTATAAAGGGATTTCCTATAGTGTCTTCTAATCTGCAATCTTGCCCTACACCGAGACAGGAGGAGGCAGTGAGTCTATGAGGTCTGGACCCCGGTAGGCAACAACCAGACATATTTTGGTAAGAAATACACAAAATAACTCATCAGTGAGACTTTCAGGAACCTTCTCCTCTTATCATCTATTCAGATTGGCTCTACCAGACCCAGTCTATTAAAACAGACATTCTAGAAGAGAGGAAACCATGATCATGCTGTTGTGCTTTGAAGGATGGCAGCCACAAGAACTCTAGTTCCTAAAGGAGGGAGAAGAATAAGCTTACTGGGATGGAGGGATATCAATCACCAAAAATGGGAAAAGGCAACCTCCAGCACTCCAGTGCTTATTGTGGGTTGGAGCTTATTTCATTCTGAGACAGAAAATGTCCCAACATGGGACATCACACCTTGGCATTGAGAAGAACAGATACCTCTCTCTTCATGCAACAGCTTCGTCCCTGAGAAAGAGATCCTGAGTAATTACCCCAACTTGTTCCTACAGGAATATTTTGTTTTCCCAAGGGTTTTGTGTGGGTTTTATGTTTTTTTTTTCAAAGGTACCTGCCATCCTGTTCCGTGCCATGTTGTCTCTGCCATAGAGACTCAATGCCATGGTTTTAATTTGCGTTCCCCAACGAATATATGATTAGCAACTGCACTTATAATTAGTAGTTTTGTCATTTGAAGTTCACTGGTTTTGCACCCAATTATTGAATAAAAAGCTGTTTATTATTTTCAATATATTATTACTTTATTATGGCTCATTGATTTAAAATACTTAGCTTAATCCTTCGCAGGTCCTTAAACACAAATATGGCAGCTATTAGCAACCTCTTCAGTCAGGCATAAAATTGTACCCACAGGCCTCATAAACAACGGAGTGCTTTGGAGAGATTAAATCAGTGTATACAGCTGCGAGGGAGGCCATTAGGAAATACATTCTCATTCTGCCTTAGTGTTATTTTGTTTTGCAACTGTGCTCTTGTCAAATCTATCATCTACCTGTGCTCTCCTCTCCATAAATAAGAGACGTCACCTCGCCAGGTCCATCCATCAGAAACATTTCAGTCAACATACAATTACATCCTGTGGTCTCCTGCTAATATACTAATTCCTGTCATTTGTATTTCGCAGAGGACAGGCCGGATGGCAACGAGCGGAGCCGCGCAAAGGCCAGAGTGATGGATCTCTGCAACCAGGACAAGCAGTGTGCAGCTCTTACCAAGTCTGTGTGGCACAAATACGGGACAGCAGTCACTCCTGCAGCACCTCCTCAGGTATGAATTTGGAAAAAACATCATTCAGGCCAAGTTGGGAATGCTCTCCTTAGCCTGGCAATCCCCCTTAAAACATGGAGCAAGATGGACTTGTGATGTAAGAACTGCTGGCAGCTGCTGAGCACAGAGGAGATACCTGGCTTTGTGCATCTCCACTGCACGTGCACCCGGTGCATCCTAAACATCCCTCCAACTTCCTTCCCTCTCAGGCACATCCCAAACATCCCTCCAGCCTCGTTCCCTCTCACCCTCTGCAGCACTGCAAAAAAAACATGCACTGAAAGACAGGCAGGCCAATGATGAGAGTTCAATATTTGTTCTGCTCCAGCAGTGCTTGGTGGAATTCTTCTCCCTTTCCCATCCACCAGATTATTTTCCCTAAATCTGTAATCCCCTTGAAATCATCAGGTGAGCCATTTTTCCATTATAGTTCTGACTCAAGATTGCCAAGAGCTCCCTGCAGAGCCAACGGTAAGTGCACTATTTGCTAAAGGACAGAACAATCTCAAACGAGGAGGAACTTGTATGGGAAGTAAAAAAATATGACACAATTATCATGTAAATTATAGTGGCTGTTTTAAATCCCCTGCCAGTGAGACATGAGGTTATACCACATGTTTCTGAGGCAAAGAGAGAATTGCTTTCTTGCCTGGAGACAAGTCAGTAATATTAGAGGAACAACCACAAAAAAAAACCCCAACAAAGCAAATCTGTTTCTTTGCTGTAATAAATATCGGCACTACTTGACTATTTTCCATGTAGTGCTTTTTGTATTGATATGCAGAGTGGCAGATCATGTGGGGCAACATTTGTTGTGAAAAATTAAGGTAACAAAAGCAAGAAAAAACTGTGAATAGTAAAAAACAAAAATAAAATCATATTCTCCTTTTTCTGTTTCAACCCTAATTAGGCTTCTTTCTCCTGCCTGCTCTGAAACAGTGCTCTAAGTGAGAAAATAAGTATTTCAAGAAATAATAATATTGGAAGTCCTTTGAAATTAGTATTAGTATTATCCTTCCCCTCTCTGGTGCATGGAAAGTAACAATTGCAGGCATTTTCCCCCCATGCCTGGGCCCTGGTTGGACCTCCAGCTCAGTACTACGTATCCCTATCACATTCATCTTGATGGATTTGTTGGGATTACCTCCTAGGATGGAAGTGAGAACCTAGAGGGAAGATCCCAGATCAAAATACTTCAATTTGAAGCCACCTTTCGAGTCTGCCAGTGCAGGACACAGAGTCCACAAAATATTGTTTTCCCGATCCTATGACCTGGAACTTCTTGATCTTCTGACAGTCTTTACTGAGAAATCTGAACCCAGATTACTGTCACAGTATTCCCATATCCTTGTTCCTATAATTGCAGACAATATTACTGTGGGTTGTCCCTAAATGACTGACTGGGAAGAAGGCAGGGATAAAAGAGTCACAAAAGTGACTATTCCAGGTGAAAGATAAGAAGAAATAAGCCTTCATTTCTTAGGCAGATACACTAATGTTAAGTTTCCAGCAGAGATGTTGAAGCTACTGCCTGTTATGGGTGCTATGTTTTTATAGGTAAAGTATAGGCAAATGCACTATTGCTCCAGATTAGCTTTCCACATCTCCCAAAATAGCTTCTTCCACTTCTTAAAATGCCACCACTGCACTTAAAAAGTTTATCTGCAGGAACTGAAAATCTATTAATCAGTATCATCAAAGGAGGACATTGCACTGCGATAAGGGAAGGATGAAATCCCATTCCACAACAATGAGTCAATTAAGTTCATGCAATTTAAATGAACCTGGCATCAATACTGTTTGGGCAGAGCCAGCCATACTCCCCACCACAAACAACAAGGACTGTTTGCTAAGAAACGCAGCAACTGAGCAAGGCAGAAGAAAAGGAAGTGAAAGACTTAGAGCAATGTTTGTTTTAAATGCCAACAGCTCAGATTCTCTGAAAGAAAGGCAAAATTGCAAATAAAAGGAAATTCAGATGTATTCTTCCAGTGGTCTGCCTAGATGAACTTAGATGCTCGTACCACACACTGCAATGGGCAGAAACATGTATCTGCTGTAATACTGCATTTCTCAATAATGCTCTGGAAAGTCACTTTCTCCTTTTTTTTTCATATTATTTTTTCCATAAAGTATTCGTATTTTGTGCATTTATTACAGAAAGCTTGGGCAATAGGTCTTCCCTTGCACCTAGGAATTACAAATCAGTCTCTCCAAATCTACATGCTGGTCAGGTCTCCTCTGGCCATGATATACAGGTTAGGCTGCAGGACAGAGGGCAGACTGAAGGAAAAACA
Source organism: Cephalopterus ornatus (assembly GCA_013396775.1). NCBI lineage: Eukaryota > Metazoa > Chordata > Aves > Passeriformes > Cotingidae > Cephalopterus > Cephalopterus ornatus. The sequence goes on from VZRE01006779.1 coordinate 137,861, forward strand.
GTTACCCAGAAAAGACACACACAAAAAAATCTACTGATTTATGAATGCAACACTTAGAAAGTGTTGAGCATGCAAATCAAAGCTGCCTTGGAGCAGGTTCATTTTATAGCACCCACATTTGTATGGCAGGTTAATCACATCGATGCTGACACAGCAATGGCAGGGTAACTTTAATAAAGGTTTGGGGCTTTCTTTTTTTCTTTTTAAAGCTATAGTTCCAGCTCATTTGGGTCCAAAATTTAGATTTCTGAGTGTGAGTTTTAAAAGGCAAAGGAACGGTCAGAAATAAGTGGCCAAAGTGAGGGGGAAAAAAAGCTTTAGATGTAGTATTTCTTTGCATTGTTGGATAGAGTCACTGCAGCAGGGCATTAATAAATGAGAAATCAGTGAATTAAGTAATCAGACTTAAAGACAAACAGGAAACAGCACATGGGTAAAAAAAAAAAACATCTGGTAATATCTTCCTGACATCAGTAGCACAAGATGGTGCAGAAGGAGGTAAAGATGTTTTCTACAGTGGTGCTTCACATCTTTTTATATATCTTATATTGGGTTTGGAACATGACAGGTTTTGGTCAGGGTCTGCTCAGGGTCTCCTTGGTACAATACAAAAAGTACAGTCCAGTAACACACATTTTCTCTGCTTTACTCTCTATCTTCCACACAATTATCTCAAGCTATACTGTGGCAAATGTGTGGTGTCTTTGGTAAACTTTGAAAAAGAAAATGAGATACACAGACACAGCATGTAATGAGCCCATGATTCCCCAGTTCAGTCCAATATACAATTGTAGATGTGCTGGGAAACATCAGGTGACAACAGTTTAGTTACTACATCCGCAGCCACCAGTTCAAACAGTTTCTTTATTGTAGTCTCACCGCTACATCTACATTAGCAAGTAATTTCACACAGCAGAAGTAAATCATTAGATTCAATCTGGTACCGAAGCTTCTACATCTACACTATATATATTTCAGGCATTCACTGGGGATTAGATTTAATCTGCTCTCCTCAACCAAACATGCCCACCATGCGTGTGGTTCAAAACTTATCACTGTTTCAGACGTTTTATCTCCATTAGAGGTTGGGACGCGTTGCCTGGGGCAGTTTGTGCACAGCAAAACAGAGCTGTGAATTGAATCAGCTCACAATCAGGGGGGACAATGAGGGCACTGGCTTCACTGCTCTGAATCAAAACAGAAATAGATGTAGTTGTATTACCTACACTTCAACTAGCAAATCTATGGTGAATAAATTTACTGGCTTTCACTGAGTCACTGAGATAGATGTTATGTTTCATTAATGCAGCTGCCCCAACCATCCGTTCATGTTGGAGATACACAAACTGTATAAATAAAAAGTGAAGCCCCTGAAAACTGCTAGAAACATGCCCTAAGGATGGTATTACATAACCCTGTATTGTACACAGAACTTATGCTTTAAATGAGGGGAAAATTAAACTATTCAAGACATTCCTTGCTATCTGCTGTAAAGCCACAGGTTAGACCAAACACAGCAAGATCTCTGTTGTAGCAGCTCTTCTTGCTCCAGTTGCTTTGTATCACACATAAGAGATTTTTCTTTTGCATCCGATGTAGAGATTCTATAGAACATTTTTATTATATAGGCTACAAGCCTCGCTAGATTTCTTTTTAATAAAACCTATCTCTTTCAATTAACTTGATTGGATGTGTTAATGTTTTGGGACTTGATTAATAATCCTGGGAGATAATTCTGCAAAGGTCCAGAGGCACTGAAACGTCCATGCAAATGGGGAATGATGGAGGAATCGTGAATGCAATCTATAACAATCGGCACAGCGGCAAGCCCAGAGCTGCCACGCTGCTCAGCTGCAAAAAACAAACAACCCATATGCCATAAGTATAAACTATCTGGTAGCTCAATCTATCATCTCTCTCATGCAACTGAACAAGGAAGAGAATTAACAGTGTAATACCTTCCTGAAGGAGTGCTTTCATCCTCAGGCTTTAATTAGAGATTTATCTGAACTAGAGCTCTAACCATAAGCACACTGAAATCCAGATACATAATCCTTTGCTTTTATCCAGCTCCCTAAGAAATGTTGGAGTTACCCAGCAGAGAATTTGCACCCCAAACACAGCACAGGCTTTGGTAAGCAATGACTGTTCTCCTGTGCCACAAGACAGACCGAGCACCTGATGAAACCACCTGAAGTGTGGATGCTTTGTGTGAGCCCAGCTCTGCAGGACAATTTCTGCATCTGCTCCTTATCTCATCTTCAGAGCAGGAAAAAAATTCAGAAAAAAAGACTTTCAAAGAGTTATTTCTTGACCCCTGTTCACTCGGATCTTTTCCTGACAGCACACACACGGAACAAACAGCCGATAGACCAGGTGAAGGGTGCAGGGCTGGCTGCTGTCTGCTCATCCTCAGGCTTTAATACAACTCTCCAGAGCCATTGTAACCTCCTCCCTGTGTTTTGCAAACCAAGGAATTATTTCTTATCCCCGTAGGAGAGGGAGATAAAGGAAAAATCCATGCTAGGACAAGCACTGGGTCTTTCCAAAGAGAATCTTTTTGCCTTAGCTAGTGACCTATCACAACTTCCCCTTCATTTCCCAGGTTTGGTGGCTCACTAGAGCCATCACTGCATTTCAGTGCATGGCTACATTTTCATCTTCAGTCTTCTCTCCAACTCCCACTGCCTATCGTGGTCATCATCTCACACTTAAAATGATAAAATATTTACAACCAGGACACTGCTAAATTTACTCCCCAGTGCCCATATACATGTTTTGCACAGCAAGTCCTTTCTGGCCTAAATTCTGCACACCAAACCTTAATTACTGCAGTCTGACAAAGTGAGGAATTGGACAGGAAATACACTTTTGAAAAGCATGGAAGTGACAGAGGTGACTAACAACCATTTTCAAAATTAACTTTGGGCAATATCTCAAATAAAATAGTTCATAAATTGTTTTTCTTGAGCTGGAGCTCATGCTGTTAGTTGAACTACAAGGGGAAGAAACCTCAAAGTGACCAGAATGATGTCACTCAGGTTTATTGAGTGACAACAAGCAGTGTCACCACGAAGTCATGCATCTCCCCTCTGGACAAATGCATCTCAAATTATTTGCTCATCTGATGCACAATCTCCTCACCAAGGTGATAACTCTGTCAAACAGCCCAGTGATGCCATAAAATCTGCAGCTGACTTCTTTCCTTCTAAAATTTTATTTTCCTTTTCAGTTAATGAAAACATTCTAGGCTTTAGCTTTTTGATCACCTGGTAACATTTTCAAAATTCCTACTTTTTTTCTGTGGTTGGAAAAAAGTATTTCCTTTCTCACTACAATCTTACAGTTTTCTAATTTTAAAACTTCAAAATGCAGATTTGCAGATAATGCATGAATAGCAGACAATTATTAGCAAGGCAGAGGTTATGGTCACAGGTATAAGTTTACAATCACATTGATGCCAACTTTTTGTAATGATAGACCTGACTTTAGTCAACTCAGAGTAATCTGAGAGTTGTTCTACAGTCGTTTGGGTTGGGAAAGACCTCTGAGATCACAGAGTCCAACCACTAACCCAGAGCTGCCAAGGCCACCACTAAACCACGTCCTTAAGTGCCACATCCACAGGTTTTTTTGAACAATTCCAGACCTTGTGATGAAGAGCACAGAATAAAACGTGATCTCCAAGGATTTGATCATCAGAAAACGATGACACATACTCGCTGGAAGTCCTAATGGAACCGTGTGTTTGTTTTTTAAATTAAGAGCTAGGTTATTATAGAAATATTTAAATTTCAGGCCAGGCCCAACTAAATGGCTTTAGATAATATATCATATTTTAATCTAACAAAGGCTTCATCAGTTATCCTGAAATTCAGAATTAGCTAGATGCGTTTCATCTGACTCACTTGTCCTGTATTGTAAAATAATGATGTAATTTGTAATAAATTACTAACACCAAGATTCAGCAGTGACAAATTGTTTACTTTAATTCAATAAAATAGTGTCACTTTCATAAAGTGCATAATCTTAGAGAACTCAGCTGGTTGTGAATTGCAGGTTATGAAGAAAAACATTCATGTCAATCCAACACAGAGAAGAAATAAGATCTGAAGCAAACTAACTGCATTCCCTCAGATCACTCTTTTGCACTTGAGTGTCACTCTCAATTTAAGTTTTTTCAGGAAATCAGCCAGCCTGGAAGAGGCAGGATCATTCTCGCTCACTGAGTCTAATATAACATGACTAACAAAAGCAGACACAATATGTCATAGCAATGAATGACTCATCAGGCTGGGAAATTCAAAAAAATACCATTTTCTAGATACAATTTTTGACCTTTACACTCACCCCCAACTTATTGCACACAGACCTTTTAGAAACAGCCCTGAGAGGAAGGTGCAATAAAACTTGTCAAAGGAAGGGAAAGGATGGGGGAAAGGGATGGTATTTACCCACCTCTGGCAATTTTCTGTACAAGAGAAAGTCATCAAAGCACAACCTCAGCCTTCCTGCATGTTTGGCCAGAAATTCTTCCCTTACAAATCTTTCCCTTCTGTCAGCTGTTCAGGGCCCAGGACAAGTGATTTATCCCTGTTACCTATTTTCTCCATCTCAGTAATGAGGACCAAGACACTTGTCTGTGTTATGCAGTGTCTCTGACAATTCATTAGTTAATGTCTGTGATGTGCTCTGGAAATGTGAAGGATTATTACTGGTACGTTTTGCACTAATTTTTATGTACCCAGTCAACCCACTGTGCCCAAATCCCGGTGTTCTGCAGCTTGTCCTGGTGTAGCCAAAAATAAGGGACACAATTAATTGATTCTTACTTTTTCAGACTTGTTTGGAATCTAGTGGTGATTAAAGCACCAATCTTGCTACGTTTGTGTTTTCACACGAAGCTGTTCTGAAATCCATGAGGTTCTTGATCTGTTTACCCAAATATTATAGGATGAAAAATTAGGACCTAAGTCATCTTCCAGATTCCTTGTAATAATTTACATTTTAATTTTCCTTCCACAGCTTATATCTAGAAAAACAGCTTTTAAAGTAACATTGAGAAAAATTTGGTAAGAATAAGAGATAGCAAATTGAGTTAGAATATTAGAATAATAGGCAGCAAGTAGACTACATGTGATACATTTTAATTTATATTCATAGAATGGTATTTTTCAGATGATTACAGTATTTCTTTATGTATATTTTCAAGCAATGAAGTCCATTTTCATTTAAACCACTATTTGAAAATCAAAATCTCAAGCAATCTCTGTTGTATATAAATCTGCTCTGCTTTCCCTTGCTGGACATGTTATTTTCCCTTGCACTATGAGGTAGTTGGGAGAAGAAGCCGCCAGACAGCTTGGAAGTCATATCTGAAGAGATGAGAGAAGACTGTTAAAAGATAGAAAGGAAATGAGGAAAGATCTGAATGCCAGAACAAATACAGGATCTGTGCGTGTCAGGGAAAACAAAGATGAACAGAAGATCAGGGGATGCAGCGTTGAGCTCATCAGGAAAAGCAAGGCAGGAAACCAAAGCCTGGAAACAGAGAGATGAAAAAGGAGCAATGACAGATCTGTGTTAAGTAAAAAATAGGAAGGAAAGAGGTAATAGTGTAAAGATTATTAGGAAACCTGAAGAAATCGATGATGAATTTTCTTCCATCATTTGGCTCTCAAACCTGTCTGAAACACCCAAGAAATTAGATTTGCCTGTCACAGAAAAAAGAAACACTGGAAAGAAGGAACACAAGGAGCGGGAGTAGGAACACGGATGCGCACTCCAAGGGTCCCTTGTTGTTACTACACCATGGATTTACATGAAGAAATGCAGACCCAGTTCATGTTGCCATAACCCAACACTAATGTCTGTACCTAGAAAGCAGATAGCGCTCAGCTCAACCTTTACTCAAATCATTTACTCAGTTAGGTCCATTCCTACAGAGGACTTTATACACAGAGAATTTCCAGGCTTATCTATTCTAAGCTAGCAAAAAACGCAAGATATTCTAATTCTATCCATATATATTAAATCAGATTCCAATCTTTCCTTCAGCAATTAGATTTTTAGGAAATGATAAGGAAAGCATTTACAGTAAGAGGGCTTTTCAATAAATCATCATTAATTATACATGCACACTAAGTGCATCAAACAAGTTCGGGCACACAATTAAGTAACTAATTACAGTGACTCTGCAATTCCAGACTTCAATGGACTCACCTGCCCCCAGATCCACCTGATCATTTTGGGGGAGTTATTTCATTGCACAGGGGTTTCTTTGCTATTAAGCACCAACTGTTGAAAATTTTTAAGCAATTGCACTTCCATGCCTAATTAATCATGTAATTGCCATCATTATTTGGACACCTTTTTTGATAATTTAGCCTTTGCAATGTAAGAAAGGCAGATGGGAGAACTGGGAAGCAAGTGTCGCAGCCACGCATAATCAGGTGGGTGCTCGGCTTGCACGGTGTGGAACAGCCTCAGCTCTGACAGCAGCCATAAGGGATTACATGGTTCAGCAGCAATCTGGGGATGCTGAAGATCTCTCAGGATCTGCCCCCTCACAACTCACCAAACACTGAAAATTATGATGGTTTTATAAAAAGGACATCAAAGTACAGTCTGTTGCTGAATATTAGTGCACACACCTTGCCTTTTATACCAGGATGATCAGAATTCCTCCTGGAGATTTGGAAAAACCTCGTATAGCCCCAACACTATTTCTTCCCTAGTTAGATTCTGCCTGTGCCTTCCCAAACATCTTAAGCTGAACAGAACAAAGCCCATCTCTCTGGCATGAGCATGTTTGGGCAGGGATCAGTGTATATGATAAGGGCCATCCAGATCCATATGGGATCTCACATGGTTATCCTCTGGACAGATAATCAATGCTTGTGTACAACCAGCATTTTCCTTGTGCTGTATCTTACTGTGTGTTACACATTTCCAAGCATGAACATACACATATATCTGTACAAAGGAATACACACCAAGGAAACTAAACTTACCCCAACTTTTCCCACACTCAAACCTGTTTAAAAGATGAAAAGGAGCCATTAATTTTTATTTCTTCCCCACCATTTCTCTTTTGCTCAAATCTCCAGCAAAGCTAAAGGTGCAGAATTCAGGAAAAAGCAACATCTGTCTCAGTGGCACTTCCAATTGAGCTTTGCAGCCTCAAAATTTTCAAATTAGGTTTGAAAACCATCATCATTTTGGGGAGATCTGTGATTACCCAAATGCAATGCAAAAATTCTGACAAAGTTCTTCCACCTCTGGGTTGAAATCTGAGAGAAAAGCCTGAAAATGTGGCTATTCCAGAAAAGTATTAAAATAAAATGACAGAATTTTGCTTCGTGCTTGAATTGGACACAGGCTGCTACAAACATGAGGTGATGTTACATGCACGATATCAGAAGCTGTGTGTTGAAATTAATGTCTTGTAGTGACAAAGTCAACAATGGGATTTCTTCAGAAATGAGGTATTTACCAGCAGAGGAAAGGCCACACTACCCTTTTTATTGCCTATTTAGAGGAACTGATTAATGTTTTCACGGGGCTCCATGTGCAAATTCCACCGAATACACTGTGATTTGCATATGTGTGCATGGGAGAGGAAATATTTGTGTAAGATTCAAAGAGCATCATCTCAGTTTAATATTTAGAGGGTTTTTTTCCTCGCTGGTTGGCATTTGGGGCTCAGCTCTGCCTTAGTTTGCAACAACTAAAACTATTTCCTACCGATACAGCAGTTAAACAGTTTATTCTCCCTGATGCATGTGATAAATAGAGAAGCTTCAAACCTTTTAAAAATATTAAAGGTTTTATGGCTCGATGTGTGACAGCCTTGATTAATCCTGTGCTGACAGCAAGAGTCAACGTGTGCAGATATCTGCATTCAGGACCTTCAAAGTTCGAAGAGTTTTCTTTGATAAAGGTAAAGAAGCTTTGTAAAATATGGCTTGTGACATGCAGCACTGGGAGAGAATTTTAATGCTGTGGTAGACACTATAGTTCACTAGGAAATAATAAAAAAAAAGTTCTTGTGTGACTGAAAACCTCTTTTTTTTTTGTCTGGAAAGGAAGGACATGGACTTGCTGGAATGAGTCCAGAGGAGGCTAGGGCTGGAGCACCTCTGCTCTGGAGACTGGCCGGGAGAGCTGGGGGTGTTCAGCCTGGAGAAGAGAAGGTTCCAGGGAGACCTTTGAGCCCGAGCAGGGTTAGATGGGATATGAGAGAGAAATTCTTCCCTGTGAGGGTGGGGAGGCTCTGACACAGGTTGCCCAGAGAAGCCCAATCCCTGGAAGTGTTCAAGGCCAGGCTCGGACGGGGTTTGGAGTAACCTGGTCTAGTGGAAGGTGTCCCGGCCCACGGCAGGGGGATGGAACTGGATGGTCTTCAAGGTTCCTTCCAACCTAAACCATTCTGTGATTCTGTGAAAAAGAAACCAGAAGGTGAGAAAGAATGACCCAAAGCAGAGTTGGTGAGTCTATCCAAGCAATATTTCCCCTAAAATTTAATGATTTTTCAATGCAAAAAAAAAAAAAAATCCAAAATTAAATTAGGCTCCCGGAATCTATAAGATGGGTACCAGATAAATGACAGACTAGGTGAAAACAATAACATGTAAAAACTTGCTCTTTGGATCATAAAAACCACTCCTCAGTGCAGACCTGTGATACAAACGGGTGACGATGTATGACTTCAGTGTGCCTGATACATGGACCCAGAGCAGCATAGCCAGCTGGAGAGCGTGTAAAGCAAGTCAAACATCCCCAGAAACCTTGTCAAAGCAATGACTCTTCAAAAGCAGGGGAAGAAAGGCTGGTGCTCCCACAGCAGGCAACTCCCTGCTGCAAAACGATGTGCTGGGCTGACACTAAGGCAGGTGAGATGGCTTTAAGCAAGGTACAAGTCCGAACAGCCTCCTGCAGTAAGCAGTTGTTCTCAGAGCAATTTTAAGAACACACAGTTGTTTAAGTGAGTTAAACCCATACCTGTCCTATCCCATTCTTGGCAGATGAAAGCTGGAACATCCCCTTTTGGAGCACAGCAGCTAATAACTTCTTTGGTCTGATACAAGCCCTGCAGGTAGGCAGATGCTCAGGATTCACTCCACGCCTTGTTACCTCAACGGTATCTCACTCTTATTTTGGTACCTGTGCTGTGCCTTTATGCTGGATAGCTAAAATACCAACAAACTAGTCCAGGGGTTTAAATTCAGAAATAAAAAAATAAAAAAACAGAGTGGGAGGGGCTGCCTCAGGCTGGTTTACTCCAGGTCCAGCTTGATTATGATGACAAGTGGCAGAGGAAACCTTCTTGCTCACCCAAACAAAGATCAGTCGCTATCATTTTCAAGTTTCCGTAGCAATGTGATAGTCCAGCATAAGCAGAGCTTGGGGAGTAGGGAGAAACAATACAATTCAATTATCTCCATCATTTCAAATGGCTGATTGGAGTAGGGGGAGCCTTAGGAAACCAGTCCCCTTCCAAGAGAAGAAAAATAATCTCTTTATCTTTGTTTTTTTAATTCTGTCAGAGATGGCCTAAATTAGGGAGTGATAATTTGCAAAGCAGGAATATATTCTCTTCTTAAATCAGGTCTGGAAATGCCGTGAGATGAACTCTGATAATGCAGCCTGCAAGCCCTGGGAGCCAAAGCTGTGCAAAATTGTTTAATATGGTCAAATCCTTTAATCCTCATATCTGCTGATGCAGAAAACAGAATATTTCTGCCATTTATTACCAGAAACATTATTTTCAAACTCCATAAATGTTGCCTGAAGATCTTATGCAGCAGAGAGAGCAGAGGCCTGCATTTCCTTCAGTGGACAGTTTTGATTCTAATTTATTTAGGCACAAAGCAATACACATAAATGAACAACCGTTGATTTTTCTTCATCTCCTTCAATGATTTATTCCTGAACAACTTTATTCCTTTTCACCTTATTCTTTAGTATCTCTAAAGTTCAGAAACTTGAATGCCCTGAAAAACTTAGGAATTGATCAGACTTGTAATGAAAAAGGATCTCTTTCTCTCTCCTGTAATACAAGAAAATAAAATATCGTTAACTCTGCAGGGCAGTGTACTGAAGATTGATCAATCCCTCTCTTTTCCTACGATCCCACAACACAAGAGCAAAGGGGTCAGTCGATAATTGCCAGTAAATTTGGAATGAATAAAAGGAAATACTTGTTCAGACAGCCAGCCTGAGGAATTTCTTATCACGGAAGGCCATCAAGTAAAACGCTCCAGCTAGTTTTCACAGAGGCAAGAGGAATTCTGTAAGCAATGATTCCCGCAGCTGGGATAGAGGGCACAGCACCCAAGGGAGATAAGAGAGCAATAAGGTAATGATGATTACATTTCATGCTCCAAAGCATGAAACAACAGGAGTCAGGCCGGCTGCCCACAACCCACACTGAGCTCGTTGGCGAGATGAGTTAACAGTGGCTGCAGGTACCTCTGCCTCTACCATGAGCCCTGAGCTTCACACCAAGAACTTACTCTGTGCCCAGAAAGCAGCATCGGCAAGAACGTGAATAATCAGTGCAAGATCCTCACAGTAACATTCCATTTTCCCAACACTGAAAATGGTGGGACATTTGGGGCTTATGGTGCAGTAGGGAATTTGGAGAGAGAGGGATGCATAAATCCTGCCTCAAACTGCCACCCTACATCAGTCAGGCCGTCTCCCCTCCATGGGCTTCTCCGTGGGGCACATTCTGTACTCCTGCTGCTTTTGAACTGTCTCCCAGCACAAGATATGATCATAAACAACACCGGGGGGCACAGGTAACAAGCCAGTTTCTATGGGCAGCCTCACATCAGCCAAGCATCTTTTGAGCAAGTCTCCAAGAGGCAGGAGGGTTTGGCTGTGCCTTGCAGGGCTGTGGCTCCTGGGCTGGCCCTTGGGCCCACCTGGCACACCGACAGGCACATCCCTGTGCTCTGCACCGCGACAATGCTGACGGAGATAACGTGGAATTTACGCCTGTGAAAACTCCTCTCTCTGCCGGCACTACTGGAAGGTAACAGGTCCCTTCAGCACAGATGTTTGGGGTGATCCTTGCAGGTGACCAAACAGAATCCCACAAAATCACTGTTTGTTTGCTGTCAGCCAGCTCTGTATCAGAAGCAGCCTGGCCCATTAACAAGCCCATCGGCGTCACTTGCTTCAGAGACCAGGGCCGAGATATCAGTGCGCAGGAAGAGGGACATAATTTGTCCAGATGCAGCGAGGAACCCAATGACTAATTCATGAAAGTGCGATTGATTTTGATGAATCAATGCATTACAGGGTCCAGGGAAGGAGGGGGAGGCACTGAGCATTTTACAGGCTCAACGACAGGATCACACTTTGATCTGAGAAACAAACACAACCTTCTTCTGTATCAGAAGGAAAGCCCTGATTTTTTTTCAGCCGAAAAAGTGGCTTCACTCTTCTAAGAGACAAACATCCCCTGTCCGTACATTTTCCAAGGTCCAGATGCTACAATTTAAACTCTCTTGGATAACCTCATTCAAGCACTCAATTTTTAAGAATTTCTGCTCCAAAACAGCTCTGATGGGGAAAAAAACCCATACAAATCAGAAAAAATAATATTGGCTGTTAACATATTTCCATCCCTGAATTGTCAGATTTTAAAACAGCCTGTTTCAGAAGAAAGCATCTGTAAAGGAGAAATATACATTTATATTTTAATGGTAAAAAAACCAATTTTCCACAGCAAGAAAAGATAAATGAGAAATGCCCCCATTTAAGTCAAAAGGAACAAGAAAATCTTTGCTTTCCCCGTACTTCTATTACAGGTAAGTGGGAAAGCAAATCCATTACTAGCCTCACATTGCAATCGCTCATTGTCTATCAAATTTCATAATATCCACTTCCCAGCTGTTCTCTCTCTCTTTTTGCAGATCATGAGCAAAACTGAGACACTGCCTGGTTAAGGAGAATTCAAAATCCATTCTCTACTGGGACACAAATGCATCTCTGTGTATATCAGGATGGGAAAAGTTTATGGCGGGTGACTGACTCCAAGGTTGATTTAACATTTGCCATCAAGCAAAAATGCACATTCACAAATACACTAAGACTAGCAAATTGCTCCCTGATTTCCATTCCCGAGGCACCAGCCTGCAAGGAAACCTATTTAGGTTTATTCCTCATATCAGTATCCAAAGTAGTTGTAACCAAACTCTGATTCTGTGCACTTCCCATTGAGCCAACCATGGGGGAAATCATTATCTTTGACCTTTTGGAGGAAAAGGGAGGAGAGGTGGGTTCATAAAAAAGGAGATTTTACTCCAAGCCTCAACTCTTTAGGCCTCTGAATGGATTTTCATGACCCAACAAGTATCTGTGGCACTTAAAAAGTGCTCACCTCTATTGAAGGTGAGAGCAAGAGTTTACACAGGCTCAGTGAGCATCTCCTCTGCTGAAAGACAATGTAGTCGAGGAAGGAAATCAATCTCTGCTTTAAAGCACGATCATGATTTCAGCTAAGACCAATGGCTGAGCAATTGAGTGCATGTATTTCAAAACCTGCCCTTTGCCAGGTTAAACAATCAGGAGATTTGAAGGAAAGAAGTCAGAGAAAACCTGCATGCAATAAAAAGGAATAATTATATTCTTATTCCTAGGCACACCAAACTCTCACATAAGGCTAAGGGACACACAGGGGTCACAAACCAAATTGGGAAATTCCTGTTTCTGAAGAACAGTGCTTCAGGACAGGCTCAGAAATTAATACCCTGTGTGTAACTCCAACCCTTTCAGGGTCATCTCTTATTTCTTTTTTAATAGAATAAACATTACCAAGATTAAAAATGTTCCTCAGGCTCCCAAATAAGTTGGTCACACTGAGGAAGTGATCTGAATCACTCTGAAAATGAAACTTAAAATTAAATGCCTAGATCATTCCTCTCCTAGCAGTGCTCCTCACTGATGGACTCACTGGTGGCTCTTTCCTCCCCTCCTGTAGCAGTGGAGACCGTGGGGGCTCCCAGAAGAACCGCTGGAGGCACAGCCTTGCTGAGCAAGTAGTGGGGACACAGGGCAGCAGTGACACTCCACAGGTATTGCTCGAGCCCTGGCTCACCTCCCTGAGCTGCCACGTGTCCCTCCCCTCGCGTGCCAGCAGCATGTGGGCTTTGAGGACACGCTGAGGGCTGGGAGCTCTCTGCTCATGCTGGTTCCTACTTGACCTTTACAATTCTCACACATCCTGGGAGCTGACAGGCAAACTGTTGGCTGCAGTCAGTGATTTGCAAAGCAAGATGTTCAGAGGATTGAAGCATGTTTTCCTCTAATTAAAAGAAGCTTAAAATCCATGCATAAACCACCTGAAAAGGGAGCTGACAAATCAGGCAGTGCACCACTGAACCCCACTATGACAGGCAGAAGTAACTCTAATAAAGTACTAAAGGCTGGACTAAGATTCAGTCCCTCTGCCTGCACAGGGGACAGGGGTGGCTCTTCCAATCCTGCACGAGCTTCCCAGGCCTTGGATAAGTGAGAACCATGTGCTTTTGTATGACTCCTCAGCCCATCCGCATCTGAGGCAGCAGAACGAGCAAGGGTCTACCTTGCCTGGCAGCCAACACACCTGAATCCAGAGGGGAAATGGAGAAGAGTGTTTGAGGGGATAACCAATTCTCCTGCACGACACGATCGAGGGTCTGAGTGAACAACCCCATCAGTGTGAGCACCCAGAGCTGCAGCAGAGAAAACAGGAGGATGCTGAAAGGAGAGAAGGGTTGAGGAAAAGCCTGTGGGAGCAAGTAAGAGAACTGAACAAGGAAATGAACAACACAACCACGAGAATGAGCACTATCCTCAGTGGAATTTGTATGGTGGAAACGGTGTGATCCACCAGAGCTCCCAGGGGAGCCACTCAATGCCACCACTGTCATCCTGCTTCCTGAAGATGGCTGCCCAGTACCAACCTTCCAATCCCACTGTCATTTAATAATCCACCTAAATCCAGCTCCCACCTCTGCTCAGGACCAACTTCCTCTGCTCTCCCTCCCATATCTCTCTCCTGCACTCCCTGCCCTGGTTTCCCTGCACCATTGTCCCAGGCAGCTGAAAGAAAGAAGCTGTCACCCTTCCAAGTGAGAAGAGCAGGAACAGGCACCAAGTGACAGACAAGATGCACAAACATAACTCACTGCTGTGAAAGCAATTAATGGCACTCCTGAAACATTTTTCTCAGTAAGAGAAATTCAAATTCAGCCAATCTGTCACAACCCTCCATTTGTCATTGTCATTTTTACCATTGTCACGTTATTTGATGCCATTAAGCAGACAAGAGCGAGTTGTAGGAACAACTGAAATAAGCATAAGTTGATAAAATAAATTAGCTCAGAAATTTGTATACACAGATATTAAGTAAAAAACAAAATGATGTCAAGGTTGAAAGAATTAGGAATTGAATTTTAACCAGCCCACATGTTTATGGCTGATTTGCTGATGAATATTTTATTTTTAATAACCTTCCTATCACATTCACTAAAAGGTCTTACCAAGGATGGATCAGTAAACAAATCTGAGGGGGAAAAAAGGCTGCTCTGAAACACAAAACACTTTCAAAGCACCAACTCCCTTGAGAGTAAGAGTCAAAGGGAACAAAGACAACTCTTAGCATGAAAAGAAAAGATGCGGTGTGACTAAATAAAAGGGCGATATTTGATAGGTACAAATTAGATATGTTTCCTGCTTCATTCCTGCTGCTTAAAAATGTCAAGCCCATATGCAGATTTGCCAGAACACTGATGGGCAGAGGCTCAGACTTGGGCCTAACTCGGAAATCACAATCTTTTCCTTAGTTCTTTTGAGCTAAAACATTCCAGAGGGCTGGGACACACCACGGAGCACATTGCATCCAGTTCTGAACATCATTCCCACTGCCACAGGGTGAGGTACTCAGGTAGTCGGGAAGTCTCCCCCACATACATTTATTTCATCAAAAGATAATCTTCATTTTCACCTTCAAAAAGGGTAGGTAATTATAAATGCATTCTTTTTACTCAAATATTTTAAGCAAGTAATTGTTGCCCATGGGAGAGAGTTTAATTATTTCTGATGAACAGCCAAGACACAGCATCAGGAGAACATGACAGGAAGAGTGTGGAAAATGTGTTCCAGTGCTTAATTGTGTGGCTATCTTGCCTTTTCATCCTGAAAAACCAGGCATTGATTTTTTTCCCCCTCCCAATTGATTTCACACAATCTTCAGTTTAGTAATACAAAGCGTATCCAATTGCAAAAGGATCAGAGCTCCCTGCGCCAGGGCATCTATGATTTCCCATCAGGAATAGGCAAATCACATGCAGGTCTCTGGGTAGCCCAGCAGCAAGACAGCTTGGGCTTGTCTGTGTGACACGGCTTTGAACAGAGGAGCCACTTCTTGTCCTCCCCACAATGTGCTCAGCTGAATGGCAGCCGTGATAGACCATGGTAAACAAAATCACAGAACCATAGAAGAGAATCCCAGAATGGTTTATGCCGAAAGGACCTCAAAGATTAACTAGTCTCAACCTCCTACCAGGGACACCTTTCATAAGACCAGGTTGCTCCAAGCCCCATCCAACCTGGTCTTGAACGCTTCCAAGGACGAGGCAGCCACAGCTTCTCTGGGCAACCTGTGCCAGGGCCTCACCACCCTCACAGGGTGAATTTCTTCCTAATAGCTAATCTAAACCTACTCTCTGTCAGTTTGAAGCCATTCCCCTTTGTCCTGTCACTTCAGACCCTTGTACATAGTCTCTCTCCATCTTTCTTGTTGGCTCCCTTCAGGTACTGGAAAGGCCACAATTAGGTGACTCGGAAGCCTTTTCTTTTCCAGGCCATAAATACCAACATTTTATGGCCTTCACTAAATAGAAATAATGAGGCAACTACACATCCAGGAGACAGGAGCTGCCTTCCCACAACAGCCCATCCATAAGCAGACAGGTTCGGACACTTTGGAGGATGCACAAACCCCCTGACTTGTATAGAATATCTTGTCCATAACAGACTGATCCTTCTGATTTTATGTCAGCTGAATCTTGCCATGTGACCTGGAGCACATGGGTTTATAGTGCTTTTAAAAGAATTAACTATTACTACTCATAAATATTTCCTTTGGTTTCCTGCTCTTTAGCACACATGTACAAAACAGTCTTATTTATGGAAAAAGGCACTGGGAAAAGTTCCATTTGTGTTCTTTGATTTAAAAAGTATTTTGCATGAGTTCCTCAGGTAAGTGATTCATATGTAACAAAGAATTCTCTAATGCATCTCCTGGATACAGGTTTATCACACACTGAACACTTGAACCTAATCATGATGCATCATGTAAGGGCTGATTCTGCATTCATACGCTAATGATGCCTATAGAGAGGGCTGCAGGTATATAAACGGCAGGACAAAACCAGCCTATGTGAATGATACCAGATTATGATAAGTGAATGCAGTAGCAGGTTGGACTTGAAAAGAAAAAAGATCAAACAGGAGCTGGAGAAAATGCATCTCAGCACTCTGCGCTCCGCGGCCTATGCTGGGAAACAGAGCATTTTGCACATTTCCCCCTGGCAGCCATAAAAATAATGCTGAGAAAGCAAATATCATCGCTCCTCCCATGAGTTCCCATTGCCCTCTTCCCAAGAGGTATTCCAAAATGTTTTCTTTCACTTTTCACTTCCATCGTGTTTTGAAAGGACTTTTCTTGCTCTGTAAGGAAACAGTGAAAATAGGAGAAATGTGATGGCAGAGAGCTGATGAAGAAAGTCCTACAGGAATGCACCCCATTATTGATGTGTTTCCTTAGGGATGGCCCGTTGTGCAGGACACAGAGGAGCATGATGGATGTGTGCGTTGGCAAAAGCAGCAGTGCCACGGCTGCTGTCCCCCAGGAAAAAGCGGAAGCAGCAGAATGAGGCAGGAATTACCACAATGCGACTGTGGGACCAGCCCTGACCATTCTCAGCCTTACCTTCCACCAGCATACTTTTTTCCTGTAACTACAACACAAGTTCCACGCTTTCCGTGGTATGGGAAAATCTCTAAGTCATGGTTGAGACCAGCACAGCCTAACAGCAAATAAAACCTACAAAGTGCAGTTGTGACAAGCCTGGGTCAGTGACAAATGCCTCAAATTGCTCGGAAATTATTGCAAGCTACATGTCCTGCCTTAAAAAGCCTCTCAAACTCAGGAAAACTCCAGCCCTCCAAGGAGGGGACAGGAGCAATGCCAGGAGCCTTAAGGAGCAATTTGCACATCATAAATTACAAAGAGCGAACAATTCACCAGCACTTACAGAGCAAAGCAGACCTGTGTCCTTTGCCAAATTCAGGGAAATAATAAATGCAGTCTCAAATTCTCATAAAGTCTCAGCTGCATGTGTCAGACTGAAACCAGTAAGGAGAGTTTAGATATGAATTTGAATAGAATCACAGAATTACCTGGGTTGGAACGGACCTCAAAGATCATCTCGTTCCAACCCCCTGCCATGGGCAGAGACACCTTCCACTATCCCAGGTTGCCCCAAGCCCTGTCCAACCTGGCCTTGAACACTTCCAGGGATGGAGGATCCACAGTTTCTCTGGGCAACCTGTACCAGAGCCTCTAAAGCCTCACAGTATTTTCTCCTAATCTGTACCTACTCTCAGTTTGCAGCCATTCCCTCTTGTCCTGTCACTACATGCTCTTGTAATTAGTCTCTTTCCATCTTTCTTGTAGGCTCCCTTCAGGCACTGGAAAGGTAATTTATCCTTAAGGAAAATATGGATAACTTTAAATTAGAGTAATTCTGCGAGAACAATTACACATTCTCCCAGAGAAAACCCGGGTTGAATTTGTTAATCTTCACCTCGTGGTTAAAAAAACCTTCGCTGGGATTCAGTTCTGTTGGTTTGCTGGTGTTCTTATCAAAGGTGACAGCTGAATTGCAAGCCTCTCCCTGCTCAGCAGATCATTCCACTTAATGAAGTACCTGGATAAACACTCACAACCCGTTGATGAGCAGAGCTGGGGGAGTACAAAGCCCGCTGAGGGTGAGCTGGTATTTCTCCATCCCGTGTGTTCATTAACACCCGGCCCTTCCGCACAGAACAAGAGGATCTCTCTCAGTTCTCTCTCAACAGCCATCTGCAACTAAAAATAACATTTTGGGGCCTTTGATGGTCGCTCTGAACTAACAATTGCCCAGAACTGTTATAACCATTTATCTCTACTCCTTCCAAAAAAATTCACTCTCTAGTTTTCCCCAACATAAGCCTAATTTAATGAGGCACCTGTTTCACAGAAAACTCTGCACCCTCTGCAATCACACAAAGAGGGTTCTGCAACCTGATTGAAATAACCCCAAAATATTGTTACTCTGCATTTGATCTCTATTTTTTTAAGTGTTTTTTCCCTATTGTTGTTTGTGAGGGTTTTTTTCTCATTCCCAAATCCTTCAGATGTCACATCACAGTGCTCATCAGCTGGGAAGCCCCACAGAAAGAGCAGATCACATATGAATAAACTTCACTCACAAGAGCTGGAAACTGCATGTGCCAAGCATCAGGTTTTGCACTTCGTTTTCATCCCTTTTGTCATTTGTGTGATTCACCTCCCAGTTTGCATTGTGTAGCTTTATGGCATAACAAATCCAGGCTAAAACTACTTGTTTCTTGACAGTACAGAAGTACAACGTATTGGTAAAAGACCAGTATATCATTCCAACCATCCACGTGCCAATATAAGATTATTTTTCACAGTGTGTACTTATTTTAATGCTTCCTCCCATCTGACTATCTGATGTCCTGAGAGGTGTGATTCACACTGCTACATCTTCTTCACTATGATGAACTGTTGTCAAATACACCTCAAACACATATTTATTTTTCATATTGACACACTCCATTGCAAACTTACATCTAATTTGTTTCCTACTATTGCCCTCTTGGTCTATTCTCCCAGCACCAGCTGTGTGTTCCCAAGGAGCTACATATACACCCGCATTTGTATTTTCAAGGTGAAGGCAGTTTGTTATCTTTTTGCCCACATAGCTTATTTCCCTCTTCTTTATTATCTGCAAATCTTCTCAAACCGAGATCATTAATTTGCACACTTACTCCCTCTCCCAGCTCATTAATGAAGAGGTTAACTAAAACCGGACCTAACACCTTTCCCAGAAAACCCCATTAGGTACCTCTCCTGCTTGCAAGCCTTGGCTATCCATCATTCAGCTTCTGCTGCCTGGTCTCTTGGCTGTGCTTCACATCACAACCCTCACTAAACTAATTTGTCAAATAGATTTCTTGAAATGCGATACCAAATGCTTTGGAAAAATCCAAATTTATGACATTAATTACATGACCTGCTGCCAAAAGAGAAAGTGATTCTGTTTTAAGCCACACTACACTTTCTTGGTGGGAGTTACTCGTTATAAACTTGTACTCCTTGCTGCACTCGGTTTCATTAGCCTTCTAGCATCAGTGATTTTAGCTCCATTTATTTTACTGATGATAGAAGATACTTTTTAAATAGAACTGCCAGAATCACTTTACATACTGTTTTCAAACTGATAGTCTATTAGCTTTTCACCAGGTAACCCACGATTCCTCCACTTTTATCAGCTCCCCTTTACTAGAATTTGCCCGTTTTGTTTACCCAGAGACTGCTAATTAAATCCCGGCAGGTGAAGTTCATTCCTCTACAGAAGACCAACATCACTGCGTTTACCTTTAAAGCTGTGTTTCAAGCGGAAGAAAAGGACTGCTTTCTACATTAAAAAGAAACTACAGGAGGTGCAGCAGTGGAGGGTGTAGGGCTGCCCTAGGCACGTGTGCTCCTGCCCGAGGACCCACCCCAGGGGTGCTGCCTTACACCCTTCAGCTGAAAATCCCACTTAATATCAATTTAGACATATTGTCACACTTTCAGCACCCCCTTAGAACTCTCTCCAAGCTTTAGCCACACAGATATCCCATGGCTTGCCCCTGCTCCTGCTTCAGAAGGTGCTAATTAGATCAAGGCTTGTAACATTGCACCTCTAAATGTTAGTCAAGCCCATCAGCTCTTCCACTGCTGAGTCACCAATTTAACTCCTTGGGCCCTGGAACACCAGATCATCTGGCCTTCCTGAGCTCCTCCCCACCCTTCATCACTTACATCCACATTTATTGCCTCCAGCCTTCCTAGGATGTTCTTGGATGGCAGAGATAACACACGTAATAACCTTCCAGAACTATTGGGGAAAATGTGGCCCCATCAAAAACAAATGACGATCAATACTAATTCCCTGGAGCCGGAAACTAATCTTTCTCTTCGCTATAGAAATGTTCAAAAAGTTTTTTACCACTGTAGCCATTTGAATTACTATTAAATAGACGCTTCTTGTAATTTGTTATAGGCCTGCTCTCCACCTTGAACTTCCTTCTCCTTTATAGATTATTTTTCTAAGGGAGTTTCTTTTTCTTCTTTTTGCTGACTCCAACTCCAGCTTATCTTTGTTCTTTTGCATTTAACTCAGCTCTGTATTCCTCTTTCACTACACTGGGCTTTCAACACACACTTTCAGCCTCAGTCTCTGAGAAGTCCCTCTTTAAGTCACAGCATCACTGATTGTTCGTATATCCCTTCCAGCCATCCCACTTTACCTCCTAAAACTTTCTCAATTCTTCAAAATACGGTTTCCTGAAACCTTTGTATTGCAGCTTTCTGTGAACTAATACATTTCTCCTTTTATCCTGGGTTTTCATTTTCAGCTCCATTGTGCCAGTGTGTTTGTGGCTGAGCAAACCCATCTTGTACAATTTCCCAGCTGGAGCTACAAAGGCGCTGAATGGGACAGAGACACAGCCCAGCCCATCGTCATTATTAACCCATTAGCTTATAACCCAGCCACCTTCTCCTTCCTCTGAGTCTTGCCTGCCTGCTCACCCCACTTTTAGATGGATAACTGGGATGAAGCACATGCCTCTTTTTCATGCAGCGTGGAGAAACCCCATCAAACTCCTTAAGAGCCTGTAATGGAATTTAACGTAAACATCTTTAATACAGATTAAAGAACCGAGTGGAAACGTGAAAATATGAGTAAAACAGATGTACGAAGGCCAGAATTATAGAAGTACCTGGCTGAGGCATCAAGGATTTATACCATCAGTTTTCCTAAGCAGCATACAAAATGATAGATTTTCTTTTACTCTCAGTAGCAATTTTTGTTTGGGCTAAACCAGTCTGTAGTTTCAGATCTTCTCTACTGTACAATGAAGAAAATGAATGAAGAAAAGGCCTCAAAATGAAAGGACGGTTATGTACATCATAACAGCTAATGACTAGCACATACTTTAGGGATATAGAAGCTGTGAAGAGATTATATTATTTTCTGAGGATAAGAGATGATGGTCATTTAAAGCCATGTATATTCTCCAGCTGGCTATGGTCTTGTTAGCTGTCATTCCAACAGTAGAGGAATAATTCCTGTATCCTTCTAGCAGGCAGCTTGGATTTGCATTTGTGGATCCTCATGCAAATTTTGGCATTAGTTTCAATAAACTCACAGCTCTCCTTCTGCCTATTCCCTGCAGTGCTTTGCATCCACGGGTAAGGCCTGTTCCTCACATCCTCCATGCTCAAAGGATACAATTCCATCTTCTCAGTGTTTTAGTATCCACAGTATCTGCCTGAGCGGGGTCACCCATCTCTGTGATGATGTGCTAAAAGAGACTATTAACTTCACACAAATTTGCAGACACAGTTTTTGATTCCACAAACACTCCGACACAGGCGGTTTAACCAATATAGATTTATCGCTCCAAAAGGGCAAACTGCATCTCTCCGAGTCCTGGGCACCATCCTGCCCTCCAGGAATCCCTGGTACTAATTAGCATTTAGGCTCCTTAAGATCCTGAGGACGCAATCAATGACACATTCGTCCAACCAGCACCCCTGCTGAGCAAACCTGTGATTCGTGGCAGGGATTAGTCCCCACTGCAGCCCAGCACAGCTCAGCCCAGCTCAACAGGTGGGGACCAAGGTCCCACATGGACCTTCCCCCAAGCTGTCACCTGGTGCAGGACCTCCAGGTACTCTCACAGAAGCAAATGTTCTGATGGGTACTGCTGGACTGAGCACATTTGTCACAGAATCATTAAGGCTGGAAAAGAATTCCAAGGTCATTCAGTCCAACCGCTTCCCCAGCACTGCTAAGCCCACTACTAACCCATGTCCCCAAGTGCTACATCTACCTGTCTTTCAAATTCCTCCAGGAATGGGGACTCCACCACTGGACAGCCTGTGCCAGGGCTTGATAACCTTTTGGTGAAGAAATTTTCCCTAATACCCAATCTAAACCTCTCCTGAAACAACTTGCGGCCCTTTCCTCTTGTCCTGTCGCTTGCTACAAGGCAGAAGAGACTGACTGCCACCATTTACCTACCTCACAGCTACATGTAAGGGTTTAGCTGTGAAAAAAAAAAAGTCATACCCACACTAAATTTTGGGTGCAGACACCAAGTGCAGATAAACTTCTTCCAGGCACCAGGTGCTGTAGCTATTTGCCAGCCCAGGGGAAGCAGAAGTTACCTGGCAGTGTGATTTAAGCTCTCACTTTCATAGCATACAGGAAGGCTTCAACTTTCCTCACAGTTACTCTTTGGACAGCAGAGGATTAACTTGAGCAATTCAGAAAAATCTGTATTTTTATGAGTGAGTTCTCCTCCTGGTCTGCAAACTCTTACATCAACACAGACATGCAGAGCACGCAGGGAGGAGGTGGGACCCCCACACCTTGTGCACTGGATTCCTGGGGGTTTCTCAGGGTGAGTTACGTTCCAGCTAAAAACTGAATTACGAATAATATTCAAAAGAAAGAGAATTTAGCTAGAAAATAAATAACCTTTTACCCTTAATTTGTTCTTCAATTTCACACTCCTCCTGTGCTCATCTGGACGTCCCTCAATAAATAATAAACTCACAGTGCCACAACAATCTGCATGTTCACTCCCCTATCAAAGGCACTGAGTGCTCTGAGGAATCTCATTTTTTCCCAGTAATCACTCTGAATAGCAATTTTTTCCTTCTCTTCTCTCCTAACCCCTAACAACACAACCAGAATGGGAGCAGTTTTCTCCCTTTTATTTTGACATTTTTAAACAACGTTTTCTCTTGTGAAAATCTGCTGAGACTATACTGAGCTACAGGGTCTCACTGTTCATCAATAACTTCAGTTTGGTTTTAGAGCTTTCTAGCCTCATCTTAAAAATCCATGAAAAATACATAGCACAACTAAGTCCTTTCAGTAAATTCTTTTTAGGCACCATTAGAAAAAGAACATACAAGAACCATGAATTCCTTTGGCTCACCATCTACACCAAGGACGGTTTCTCACACCTATTCTCTTATTTCTCTTTTAACAGGAGGTTGATAATATCTCTGAAAGGAGCATTTAATACCTCTAAATACGTAAAACATATTGTCTTAAGAGTCTGGCTCCTTCTGAAGGACAGAAGAGAAATATCACTGATTTACATAGTTTTGTAGGGTGTTCACAGTGATGAGTTCATTCAGATAAGCATATTTAAAGAACTTAATTGAGGATTGATATTTAATTATCTCAGGAATAGGTACTTTAATACCTTCTCTATTTATTTTTATTTTGTGATTGCTCAAACACATTTGTGAAAAGAAGATGCTGCCTAACAAGGCACCAAAAGTAAGAAGTTAAAAACAGATTGAAAAAAAAAAAGCAGGTGAAGAAATTGCTCTTTCTTGTAGTAGTTGTCTACTGGGTAATAAATGCCGCAGAATTTATGCCATTTTGAAAAAGATACTGCAGAAAACAAAATATTGCAGGTTTAAGTATCTTAATTACGGAAATTTCATATTCAGTGAACCCTTGCCAAAATAAACTGTGCACATTATCTAAAAAGCAAATGTTAATTAAAACTGTATCTTGATAGCCTTCCTGGCTCACAAGGCGTCCTGAACGTGGGAGATTAAACAAGGTGCTTCAGCTGCAATCAGTCCTCCAGCAGCGGGTTTCACTTCATTTTTCTGATGTATGAGGGGCCAAAAGAAGTCAATGTGCATTGATGGCCCTTAGCAGCACCTCATCTTTTTGTCTCTAACATTTGGGATCTACAGTTCATATTTCATGAACTCTATTACAGCTGAGAATAGTTTCCAGCAAAACACTACAATAAACAAAAGAGTAAGTTCCAAATATTAATTAGCTGCTTAACACAGAGATATCCACTTATCATCGTGCCCAGCACACACAATAATTAAAGCCATAAAGAACAGAGGACGCATGAATATTTGTGTGGTGTGTGGGCTCTGAGGAGGGATGGCTGTGGGTTACACAACAGGCCAGCAAGTTCTCGCCCAGCTTCAGAGGGGAATCAGAGAAGTCACTTCTCTTCTCTGCAGCTATTTCCATAAATCCAGGAAAATTATATGATAACATCTGTAAGGAGAGGGGTGACCCACTGCTTAGCTCCTGCAGGTGTTTGGGGGAGAGGTTCAGTGCTGTGTTCTGCACACATCTCTGTAGGTTTGTTTCTTCAGAGACACTCAAAAAGCAGATGCAATGGGTGATGCATAAAAGCACAAGTAAAGCACTGTTCTAACAACAGAATCCTGCAGCAATAAAAACACAGGTACATGGGCTTATTAAGGTACATAAAAATGCATCCAGGGATGCTGGGAATGCCTTTACAGCCTGCAGTAAAGCCTGATGTTCCATGCCCTTACTGCTACAGCCACTGCAGCCGAGGCAATTAAGGAAGCACGGGCGAATTTTGGTAAAGTCAAAAGATGACCGTTCCTGCCACATTCATGGCCTCAGTTCATGCCTCCCAATGTAAAGCACTTGATTGAGGCCTGAAAGGTGGGAGCTCAGTCATCCTACTCAAAGCAGAAAGAACAATGATACATCCACAGAATCCCTGGGGAGTCTATTTCTCTTCAAAATCTGTAGGTGACATTTGGCCAATTATACTCCTCCTTAAATGCCTTGGCAGGTGAGGTGTTCAGTTACGGGTTGAATCGACTTCCTCCCTCCCCAAGAAGAGAGTTGCACTGTCATCCTCCAAATATTTTTAGAGAAGGAGGTCAGACAAGACTTATGAGAAGTTTGGGTATAAATCACAGAATCACAGAAAGGGACCTTCACGATCATTTTGTTCCACCCCCTGCCACGGGCAGGGACACCTTCCACTATCCCAGGTTGCTCCAAGCCTCGTCCCTCCTGGCCTTGGACACTTCAAGGGCTGGGGCAGCCACAGCTTCTCTGGGAAATCTGTTCCAAATGAAGACCAGAATATTTCCTACAGTCAATAACCAGAAGGGTATTAAGAGTCTAACAAAACACAGTCGCCAAAACAAGCCTCCTTTACACCCTCCTGAAGAAGCTGAAGGCAAACCCAACACACGATCATTGATAACTTATTCATGCTGGTAAAAGATGAGTACATTTTTTCAGCATAAGGCAGTACATATAGTAGTAGTAGCATCATGATAAAGCTGTGGCCAAATCTTCCACATCCATAAGGCTTTAAAGCATCCCTGATACCATCTCAGTTCTGCCTGATTCAGAAAAAGCTTCCTGCAAATAAACACAAGCATACAAAATCCCAAATGCTTCACAGACGACCTCTCAATCACTTGATTTTGGAAAGAAGCTGCTGAAGTTCACTTGTAATCACAGATTTTTGGAGTTCAGCTGGGGAGGTGATGACACACATCAGCTGCAGCCCTTCACACCTGGCCATGTTCCTTGCTCTGGGGTACACAGGTTTCCTTCTAACATGAATTAAAGCAGACTGTGTACAACAAACTGGTATTTCAGTACTGGAGTTATTCAAAGGTCAGGCCAGAGATTTTGTATGTCCAGCTTTCTGCAGTCTATGGCAAGCTGATCAGTATTTAGATTCCTGAGCAGGTATCTTCAGAGAAACCTTTCCACAGGGATTTGCATAAAGAGTACTAATAAACTAGTAGGGATTCAACCATGTTTTACAGCTATTTCCCAAATCTTTTCCCAGGCAGATGAAGAGTCTTTAAATCCACCTCCAAAAATTGTGCCATGAAGAGAAAATCTCTCCAGGTCTATTTATCTGGGTATATCAGTCAATACTGGCTGATGAATCCCTTAGCAAAGCCAACAGGTTAGTGATTTTCCAAATTACTTAACTGAATCATCAGGCATCCAAACACCTTTTAAACTCCAGTCTGGGGTGTCTTTAATGCTTAAAACACCATATTGAGACACAGAAGTGCTTTTATTTCTGCTTTACAGGAGTATCTCAGTCAAAATCTCAGAGAAAGCTGTAGTTCGAGGGATTCAAACAGAGGTATCCCATGTCCTAGGGACATTTTCTAACCACTGGCCTCCCCATGCAGCTGAGCCTTTTTCAAGGACTGTGTTTAAAATACCAGCTCTGCAGCCCTTGGTGGGAACGTCAGTTGTAAGAGAAATACTGAGCTCAGAGCTTGAAGTCATGACTCCCATATGCCAGTGAATCCCACAGCCACTACACCACAAAGCTGACCCTATTTTATTTGATCTTAAGATGTTCCTAAATCTTGCCTTTTTCTATGGTCAAGGGATAGAATTTGGTTTCTAGTAAGCTATTCTGATTTCATACTTTAGGACATCAAAGTATGAATGATGTTTTTCAATTTTCTCCACTTAAGCTTATTATAAGGAATATTTTAAGGAGCATTATTCCCTAAGTTACTGGACACAAAAATCTGCAAAAACCTCCCTCTCTATTGACTTTGAGTCAATGCTGAACACAGATACGATGTGTTTCTTTAAGGACATGTCACAGAATTATACATCTATCACTTAAACAGAACGGCTAAAATACTGCCTGAGACAAAGGGAACCTCACAGTTAAGGGATGTTTTAGGGAAAATGCATCCTAATGAAGAAGGATTTATATTCCACTGAATTATTTTCTGTCTTTTCAGAAGCTATCCTTTTCCACACTGTACATGACTGCAAACTGCAAAAGCATGATGATACCCTCCCTCTACCACCAGTTTTAGGTTATTTTCACTAATAGCCCTGCCCCAGTGCCCTGGTCTGTCCAACTGCTCCCGTTGCAGGACCCACTCTTATGTCCCCAGGTCAGCACTACCCCTGTGATGCTGAGAGTATATTTTCCAATTCCATAACACTGATACTTGCTCCTAAAGGCAGCTGGAAACAAGCTGTATCATTCTCATTAGACTAAAAAGCACCAATATCTTGTGAAGTTGCAGCAATATTGTAGGTGGATTTAAAGCAACATAAAACCTTGCAGCATGAGAGGGCTGTCACTCTTTATTATGCTGCTGATAGTCATTTATATCTCGATGTGGAGTACAAGCCTCACAGAGTCACAGCAGCAACACAGTGCAGAAAGCACAAGAGTGTGTACTTTAGACAGAACACAGACATGAAGCTTGTTTTCATTTGGTCCAGGGTCATTGGGACTGGACAGAAAAGACCAGGATCTAACTGCTGTCAGGGCACCTGGACTTGTATGAGATCATTCTTTTCTCTCTTCTTTTTCCTTCTCATCTCATTTTTGTCTGTCTTTGGACAACAAGCTCCATGTGCGTGACCAGGGTGCTGCTGCAGCCAAAAAAGCAAACAGGATGGCTGCACCATCGAGGACATCACCAGCAGAGATAACAAGGTCATTATCCCACTGTATGTGGCACTTGTCAGGCCACACCTGGAATGCTGTGCTCAGGTTTGGTCACCGCTATGCAAAAAAATGTGGACAGGCTGAAGAGGGTCCAGAGAAGGGCTACAAAGATGATCCAAGGTCTGGGAAGCTGTCACATGAGGAAAAGCTCAGTGGCCTGGGTTTGTTCAGCCATGAGAAAAGAAGGCTGAGGAGAGACCCTTATGACTATATTCCAGTATTTAAAGGATAGCTACAAAGAAGAGGGAGAGTCCCTTTTTACAAGATGAAGGGCAGTGGGTACAGATTACACTTGGGGAAATTCCTCTTGGACACAAGAGGAAAATTTTTCAAAATTGGAATAATCATCATTGGAATAATCTCTCCAGTGAGGTGGTGGATTCCCTGAAATTGGACACTTCAAGATTCAGCTGGACAGAGTCTGTGCCACCTTGTATAGACAGTGCTTTTGGCAAGAAGAGTTGGACCAGATGACCCTTGAGGTCCCTTCCAACCGGGTGTTCTGTGACTCTGATACTTCTGCTCCTGGAAGATGTGGACTGGCCATGCAGTACACAACAAAAGGCATCCCAGAAGTTTAAACTCATCCAGAAGTGCCTCTGGATGGTACCTTCACCCTGCTGCTCTCAGGACCATACTCCATCACATCCTAATAAATCCTGATTGAAGAGGGCAGAGACTATGTCTTCTTGAAAAAGCAAGTCCTCTTCCCAAATCCCTCACAAAAACCACACACAAAACCCCTCTTCAGGGTTTCCTTTTTCTCCCACACGTCCCACAGCCCAGATGAAAGGTTCCACACCTGAAGCTGGTGGCTGAAGGAACAGCCTGGATGAGTTCAGGAGGCAGTCAAGGTTTTGAATTGGAATTCTACATTCCAATTTGAATGGATTTCTACATTCCCGCTGCAGCATTTATCCAAGGCAGCATTTGCAAGGCTGAGGTTATCCACACTGCTGAGCAAACAGCACACAGCTCATTTATCTGGAGGGGCTTTGTTCAGCCCGGTTTCACGCTCCCAGCTCGGACATGATGTTTAGCTTGTGGAAGATACACTCCTATATATTTAGATAGCAATCACACAAGCCATCATTTTAGATGCCAAAGAAAGTAAAATTAAATACCATGGGGATTATATCAGAAACCAGGTTTAGCTAGTATTTCAGCTCTGGGTCATTATTTCGCATGAATATATCAAAGGAATGTGAATATGGAATAGGCTGAGAAGCAGAATGCAGATGCAAATGCCAAAATACTGGAAGACTAATAGATTATTTTTAAGGGGAGGGAATAGACTGAAAATATAGGAGAAAGTTGCTGAAATAAATCAAAGGTGAGCAGATGCACTTGGCCAAATGGCTTTTTCCTTCGTAGTACAGCGATTTGTTTTATCCTTATGCTTCCCGAATCCAGTCAATAAGACTGCATTAAAAATGCATGGGCCAATTTGATGGCTACAACATGGGGGTTTTCAGAAAAGCTGGGGCATTTGGAAGGGCACAAGGACTGTATTTATGTACAGAAAAAGAAAACAGAGGTTGGGAGAGGGAAATACTTGTCAGATGTCAGGTTCCCATCTAGCAAAAATAATAAATTCCTCTTCTTTCCAGAGAAACAGCCTTCTTTATCAAGAGGAGCTGCCACACTCACACCAGGCACTCACGGGGGGGAGGGGGAGTAACAGCACCTACAAAAGAACAGCCTAATTTTTACCACTTCCCTTTGCCACTCGCTGTATTTTAGGACTCCTGTGGATGCAGGCTGGGGATAGGCACTACCAAAAGCTTTCAGGGAAGCCGACAGACAATGAATTTTCATCAAAAAACAAAGCTGATGTTTTCGAATTTTCTGTCTGGACAAAGAGCAGAAAACACTTCATTTGGAGGGAGCACTCGCTGAGCTGGGGGATCTCATCCCTCGGTCTCAGCTGACACGGGTCAGTGCTTGGCTTCATTTGGTGGCAGCGCTTCGGACCGAGAGTTCTTTGGGAGCATCCCACCTCCACACCCCTTTCACCTGCAGTATTTCACTGGTTCTGCATGACCTGTCCAGCTCCGAGCCCTCCTGGGGCAAGCCGAGGCCACCCACCCCTCCACAGGGTTGGCAACCTCTTTCCAGCAAAGTCCTGGTGCTACAGGATCTCAGCAGGTTGCCAGCAGATTATGGAGGCACCTTCTGCTGTGCAGAGCCCTTCAGCATGCCTCAGCCATCCTGAACTACTGTCTAAGAGGCTGGCTCTGCCCAACAAGGGCTGACTGGTGCATTAAACAAACAAAGCTTGGTTGGAATGGCTGGATCACTGCTCTGTAGGACTCAGCTCCCAGCACTGACCTCACCAGCCCACCAGCCCTGCAACAATCCTGCTGCCAGGGGCAGGAATTCACAGGGGTTTGCCACATTCTTTGGTTGCATATTTCAGATATTTTAAGAACTTGACCGTGTGGGCCTTTAGGCTCAGAGATAAATCAAGGGAAAGCATCTCCATTTGGAAAACAAGTGCATTGTCTAAGGAAAGGGGAAGAAGAGAGAGAGGAATGGAGGGAACGAGACTCACACTCTCTTCATAAAATCTGTCAGAGGATCCACGGCTGATTTGCAGCTCTGCTCTCCCCCTGGGATGCCCGCAGCCAGCCAGGCTGCACAGGAAGGTCTTCCCCAGCAGGAAGGCAGAGAACACATTCTGTGACACAGTAAAACATCGAAATTAAATTTAACAACAGAGGAAAACAACTTCTGAGGGCTCCTCCAGCAGCAGCAAGAGGTTTGTGCCGCTATAGGAACATCTGAATTTGCATGAAGTGTAAACACACTCACACACACACACACACCCTGCTCCTGTTTGCACCCAGAGTGTTCAGAAAATAGCACATGTTCTTTCCTTCACTTCCACCTCGCTGCAGTCGTGGCAGAGCCAAAGCCCTGCAAATGGCTGGAAGGAAGCAGGGCTGTCATCCAGCCGCTCCGCAGTCGCAATCCGCTGGGACAAGATTGTTCCAAACTGTTGTCGGGGACCATTCAAGCGGCAAAACATTAAATGTTTCTATTATTTAGTGCATGCAGCTGGTTAAACTGAACAGCCTAGCAGGGTAATGGGAACACAGGAATAACCAGGTCAGCCAAAGAAGGTGTAAGTGTGTGTGTGTGTGTGTGTGTGTGTGTGTGTGTGTGTGTGTGTGTGTACTGCTTGCTGCTTCTTGTATCGAGTGGAGATTTAGGAACAAATAGCCTATGTTGTAGCACTTTCCACCACTGAGAGCTGTACAAGGCACCGATTAACTTTTTAAAACCTATTGGGGAATGGAAGGATCTCTAGGAAGGTCGTACAGGGGCAAAGATGCCCTTAAAGAAAAAAAAAAATAGTAAGAGCTTTCATGCAGCTTTAGGTGGAGTGGGACTGCCATGGGAAGGCCTCCTGGGTTTGGGGGCTCAAACACTTCACAGAAGGATTGTATAAAGCACAGCTGAGGATGGAACTGTATTACTCATGCTCTGTAGAGTTACTGCTGGATTGTTGGTCTGGATCAGAAATCATTCCCTGTAAAAATCCAACATTTCCATACCATTTTCCAACTCTTTACAAGCTATTTCCACCATCTGGAACTACACTATCCATCGCAGATCCCCTCCTAAGCATATTCTCTCTAGGCAGAATCACGAGGTGCATCCTACCAATTAAAAAACTATCATCTTGGTCTCTCTGTTTGGAAACCAGCCTGTAAACCATCCTAATATTTAGGGTGACATGTAGGAAAATGAAAGCAAGCAAGCAGAGGCATTTCCATAACGCCAGGACTAATTGCTCTGTTATGGAGGCATTTGGTTGAGAAACAGTCTAAAAAAAGTCAAATCGAAGTCCTTAAGCTTCAGGCATTTCCAGAGTGGGTGGGCAGAGCCTGGGGTAGGAGAGCAGACAGCACGAGCTGCACAGCAGATGACTGTGTCTGTTACATCTATATCTAATTTCCTTGGATTTATGGCACCCTCAGAACCAGCCCACAAGCACTGCTCTGCAGGGTGTGCAGCCTCAGAGCACTGCCTGTCACCCACCCATCCCTCTGACCCACAGGGAAACAAATCATACCTCCCAACTATTTTTATTCCTTTAAAATTCCACCTGATGGTGACTAACAGCACAGTGAGGTATAGTCACCACATGATTTTGTTTTACGTTACAAATTGAGTTCTGCAGAAGATCCGTGTTCAGATAAACAACAAATTTGGAAAATCAGCTTCATCCCAGTTAAGGGGAAATCTTCCCCAGACTGAAATTTTTAGTGCAGGAGACTTCTGCAGAAAAGTGTTTTGTATAATCAGCAAAATGCTCCACATCAGAGTCATTCACTTGCACAAAATTAGAAAACTATTCTAATGAAAGTAAATGAATTCTAAATGAAAGTACAACTGCACATGAAAGTCAAGACCTTCTGCTCCAAAAACGTTGAGATATTTAGGCTTCATAACATCTTTCCCTGGATTTTTCTTAAACTAAATAATGGCAAATTAAACCAATTTCACAAAATATTTCTATTCTAATGCAAATGCAGGTCTCAACAGGGTATGGTTGTCAAAATTTCTGCTATTAAATTTACTTGAAAATGAGTTAAGCTGTCCTAGAAGATTTGGGCTAGCACACCAACACAAGTTGTACAGCTTTCCAGTTACAAAGGTTAAACTTTATGCAGTAGAATCACGGAATCCTAGAATGGCTTGGGTTGGAAGGGACCTTAAAGATCGTCTATTTCCAACCCCACTGCCATGGGCAGGGAACATTCCACTAGACGTATACTGGTATACCAGTATGTCCCAGTATCCAAACTCAGAAAAGGGAGACTGTCATTCCCATTCTATCTATTCACTCCCCTTAATGGTGTATTGTGTCCCAGTTCATTATTTTTGCAGTCTGATGTGTATTTTTGGCTCATACATGTCTGCTAAGGTAAGCAAACAAAACTTGAAAGACCTATTTCTGCTAAATCAAACTTATGCTCCAGTTTCTTT
Organism: Cephalopterus ornatus; assembly: GCA_013396775.1. Classification (NCBI taxonomy): domain Eukaryota; kingdom Metazoa; phylum Chordata; class Aves; order Passeriformes; family Cotingidae; genus Cephalopterus; species Cephalopterus ornatus. The sequence continues at coordinate 170,546 of VZRE01006779.1, forward strand.
TCATCTTCCCTCCCCCCCGCCCCCCCTTCTTTAAGGTTCAGCTCATCACTACATCAGAGTTCATGGCCTTAAAATCTGCTTTGAAAAGAAATGCAACATGGATTCCTGCTGATAATTAGCCCTAAGTCTGAAGGTGGAGGAGGAGGAGGTTAACATTCCCCATCAGCAAACTACAAAGCCAGGCGGGTGCTCTCCATCCACCTGCAGCTCTGACATGTAAGAAACATAATTAGAAATTGGTTCCTATATTTTTTAAAAGGAATAAGAATTATGAAGTAATCTTGGTAGGACTCCAATTTTCGTATGTTATCCTACTGGGATATCCACATCCCTCCCCTGAGTGCTCAGGTAAGTACTAATGTGCACTAAAATCCCTTTTGCATTTTCCCAAGGGGAATTCCCTACACTAAGGGTGGCAGTGCCCAACCAAGAAAGTACATTTCATAGAACAGTTTGGGGGTGGAAGGGACCTCAAAGCTCAACCAGTTCCACCCCCCTGCCACAGGTAGGGACACCTTCCACTTGACCAGGTTGTTCCAAGCCCTCTCCAACCTGGCCTTGAACACTTCCAGGGATGGGGCATCCATAACTTCTCTGTGCAACCTGTGCCAGGGCCTCACCACCCTACATAAATGTTTGCCTACATAAAGAATACAAACAATTTCCACCCAAAGGTGAGAGCTACATCCTGACCTCCTTGATTTTTAGCAAGGGGAAGACAGCAGCAGAAAAACATTTCTGGAAGGCCTAATCCATAGAGGTAATCCATAGGTAACACAATGGGAAGAGAACGGAGTAACTAATTACATTTGGAGTGTGTGTGCAGAGCACGTTATTGACCAGACCTCTTAAATTGGTATTTATGTTACTGCTGTTTGGAACCCTTAGGCCTTCTTTGAGTGATATTAGTAGATGAGATAAATAGAAATTATTTTACAGTTCCTGATCAGGTTACTGACACATATGTTCCTTGTTTGTAAATGTCAGTTCATTAGCATATGAAGGATAAACTCTTATCCTTCAATAACTACATTTTCTGATAAAACCATTCAAAAGAACAAAACAAAACATCAACTCAAGAGCATGTTTTCACAACATCTGAATCTGCTGTGAGGCTGCTTTGGAAGATACATAAACCAAAGCTGACACTACACTTGATCTCAGCCAAAAAGCCTAATAGCAATATTATAGCCCGTAATGTTTTACATCTGACAAGCATGAAGATCCTGTTTGTGCATCTATCCATTATTTATCACCTTAGTCAAAATTACTACCACACACACACCCCCCCACGCCAGCCATGCACACTGGGAGGGTAGAATTGCCACCTGGAATAGCAAAACCAGGAACCACTCAGCCTGTGCAATATTTTCAGTCAGGGGATGTTTTGTTTCTGCAGCTGATTTGCAGTCAGGCTGGACTTGGGGAAATAAGTGAGCACAACTCTAACAGACAGGGTTAGAGAGTCAACCAAAGAAACCATCTCTTGTCTCCTGTCTCGGGAGCTGTGGCACTGCCTAAGGTTACCCCATTTTCTCTATATTCCACATTTTCGAAACCATATCTTTATCTGAGAAGGTGGATAATTCCTGTACGTAGGAGCTATTGGCAAGCATAGGAGTTACCCAAATCTGTAAATCACAGACATCTGCTGCAGCTCTCACATGCTTCAGCTTTCACAGGTGGCTTTTTCCATGCAGGATGGACAGCCTGGTGTTGTCCCCTGCAGTGAACAGGTTTTTCTGCTGGAAAACACTCTGATTCATTCCAGCCTTCCTTGAGCTATCTGAAAGGAGACCATTTCTGTACCATTACCTGTCTGGACCAGTAGGTCCAAAGAGCAAAACTAATAACAAAAACACACACATTTTCCCCAAAGGTTACACAGATGAAAAATAAGAATCATCCCACTTTCAGGAACTTTCCCCTTGTATATTGCAGAAATGTTGTCTGCATCCTGGATACTTTTCTCTCCATGATGCCTTGGCTTCACAGTAAAAAACAAAACAGCATCTGTGGAATAACGCTGTAACTCATGCAGAAAGACATTTTAAAATAAATATCTATCTTTTTTTACCAGAATAGATCAGAAAATATTTTCTGAAGGTGAAAGAATAATGAATTATCAATAGGCAACGTGGGTGGAATCATTCACATCCCATCTGCCTTCTCGCTGCCTAAATCCAGCAACTCCTGCAGTCCTGCAAATGCTCCACAGCTACAGCACGTGAACAGAGAGACCTGTCCATCTCCTACTGATTTAAAGATTAAAACCCTGCCTGGAAGAAGCTACCTACCAAGACGTGTTCCAAGTTCTTACAGTCCTGATTCGACTGCCGCTGAAATCAGCGGGAGTCCTGCCACTGATCCTAACAGCGCTCAGATCACGTTTCCCACAGAGAGTTATTCAGGAATCCTAACACAGACATTTTGTCAGGAAAAAGAGCACAACTGTAGAATATGTACTGGAAAAAAGGAATTTTACATTGGCAGGAAGATAGATAAAATACCTTAATAGGGTTTTCTTTTCTTCTCTGATTTCTATTATTCATGGAAGTCTAATGATCCCTTCCTGCACACAAGACAAAAGTAAACCAGAGCCTCCTGATAACAGGGCTGGCACTCTGTCATTAATGTGATGTGGGTACGTTAATGCAACAGTAATTGCCCACCCTACTGCACTCAAATCACCTTGAGCCGCAAGAGTATCACTGTTCTAGTTTCATTTTCATTAAGATGACAAAAAGGACCCCGAGATGACTGTCTGGTTTTGTATGGTATTCGTGAAAGTGAGAATTAACAGAATTGGGAGGGAAATGAGGAGCAAACCCAGAAATTAGCTAAACTTATGCCCCAACACTGTAATTAAATTGATGTGGTGACCTGGCACGTCCCCCTCTCGACTGGCCAGAAAGAAGCTGATGGCAGATAACTCAAGAGGCATCTGAACATCAGTGTTGGCTCGTAATAAAACTTTCAAAACACACAAGCTGCAGTGAAATTTAATCAAGTGAATTTCACATCAACGCAGCTTCTAAAAAGAATTAAAAATCAAGAAGAATCACAATTTCAAGGCAACATCAACAGCCAGAGAAAGCATAATCCGTATTTGCATTAGGTCCTCATGCAACTTGTCACATATCTGCTGCACTGAAATCTTCTCTCCACTTGGCACAAAACTTCCTTAGTTTTCAAACAACTACCAAAGAAAGTCCGTAACTAATTTATCAAAGGAGCTCTGAGCCAAAATGCTGAACCCGGTGGGCCACGGTGATGAATTCCTGACTTGGGAAAGAAAAGTTTGAGACAGATATGAATAACTTTCCATGCTGGGAAGTGTGGCTGCCCTGAAAGGGCAAGGAGTGTTGGGAACTGCAGATGGCATCCTGGAGCTCCGCGATGAATCAGGAGCATCTTACGTTCCCTGGGGGGATGTTCGCACTGTGTCTGCGTCTAGACCTGGAAGACGCCGTTGGAATGGCAGGACCCATCATCGGCTTGTGAGCCGTACGTGATATAACTCAGTAACTGGATGGGCTGCAAGAAGGGGAATAGAAACATGAAATAACACGTGAAAAGTACCAATTAAAGCACCAATGTGGAGGCTTTGTATCTCCAAAGAACCCGCTTGGATTTGTTGAGGTTATCTGCAAGGAGACTCCTTGCCAGCAAGGATCCAGGCAGCCAGAGTTGAAATATGATTTTTTTTTTTTTTTTTTTACTTTTAGGTTACAGGGGAATAGTGCAGGCATGGAGGGATGTTGCTGAAATCCAGCTCCGTAATGGAAACCTGGATGAAACGGTGGCTGCGTCCTTATCACCTCGCTGCAATTCAACACAAACGCTCGCAGCCTGACCACGTGCCCAAGACAGTCGACAGAGTTTATGTTAGTTCAGCCATGTGTTGCTATTCTGATAAAGGAAAAACTGACTCGCCATTAGAAGCCAACAACAGCCTTAGAAAATGTACTGTTAAGCATGTTTCTTGGTTAAAAAAAAAAAGAAATTCAATGCATTTTGAAACGATGAAGCAAAAAAAAAAAAAAAAAGAGCCTGAATGTTCAGCTGTGTTTTGAATTGCAGAGTGCACACTCCACCTGAAAATAATCTATGCTCTGCTCAAGTCATTCATGTAGAGACTTAAATTATTTTTATTCTTTGTCAGTGGTAAAATGATACTTAATATTTTATCTCTTTTGTTCGCAGCAAGGTTTTTTCTTGTTTTGGAAAACAAACGTCTTTCCCTGGGGAGTTCGTCATCAAACAGCTCCTGAAGCAAGTAATATTTTTTGCAGCTGTTGTGAGCAGGGTTCATCTGTAGATTGACTCAGAAGCGACTTGTGCATCACTAGGGTCAGAGATCATACGAGTGGAGAGAATGTCACATAAGAAAGAACGAACAAGGACAAGGGAAAAATATGGGAACAGTTCCCCACGTGCTGGGAACGAACTAATGGTAACGAAAGGGCAATTATACTCCTGAAGTAAAGCTTCTTCTAAATCAAAGTGGCACAGTACAGTATATTGTTACGGACTCACAGCACAAGCAAAAAGAGCAACACAATAAATAAAACCAAAATTCCATACCCTGTCTGCTTGTTCTCCAAATTGAAGCATCTCAAATATTACAGCAATATTTTCTGTATTTCATTACAGAGTCTGCATTTGCCACTTACACACTTTAGCATGGAGGACATAAGTGACTGTAGTAAGTCACTGGCAGAGAATGTGGCTCAATAACACGATGCATCCAAAACCTCAGCATTGCTACTCAAAAGGTGAAAGCAAACACTGGAAGAGGAACTGAGCCTAAAAAAAACTAAGGATTCTTACACACCTATGCCATTTGTGAAAGTGGAGTGCTGGGGAAAATAAAAAATATGGAAATATTATCACCTTTTAGAGAGCCTTAAGGACCAAACAGACAGATCAAAGCACAGCTGATTTCTGAGCAAATCCCACCTATTCTTTTAAGGGCTTTCCAAAATTACCACTGTATATCAGGGCTTTAAAAACAATGGATGAAAAAGTAGAGGTGCAAGGGATTTCATTCTTCACATAAAATAATCTCTGTGTGGAGCATATTAATGTTCCTTTGAGGGGCTCTATAAAAGCCCCTACATTAGAGAGATAAGGAAATATATTGAAATGGGCCAAACTAATCCACAGAGCTAAAAGACACAACAAAATATTCAAATACCTGCTCTGCAAGTTCTCCTGGTCTCCATCATAAAACCTGGGTCATTTATAAGCAGACATAAAGAATAATGTGCAGAGGGCACTTCAGTCCTTTTGCAATGTCCCTTCATTGTAATTCACTGGTTTGTCAGGAGCACATCCTGCTCTGCTCAGACAACAATATACAAGATCACGTGTCTCCAGGGATGGAAAGAGGAGAAAATTCACAGAAAGAACAAACATGTCCACCCTTATGTCCAGCACTGTCATAATTAATGACAGCAAAAAAACCCCTGTGCCTCAGGGGTTAGGTCAGCCTCTAAGTACTATAGATCCAGAGACCACACAGGGAATCATATTATTCCATATCTCCCTCCTGCATGGCTCTTAGACTTTTCCCCCCAAAAGACTGTAATGAATATTGTCAGATACAAGATACTGGAATAAATGGACCTTAGGTCTCACGCAATTCCTGTGCCTATATTGTTATTAGAAGACAAGCTGTCACAGGCATCTAAATGATGATGGAGCCCCTAAAAATGAAAGGGCAGAAAAACCAGGAATGATGCAGCAGGCAGTTCAATCAGCATCCGCTCTTCTTTCCCTCCTCTTCCAAGCACAGCTCTAACACTTTGCATGGCTTCATAGTTCTCCAGACTAGGACTCCAGCCCCACTCCCATGAAAAAAACCCAGGTTTGTGTACAGTGTATTTCACTTTGATAACTATTTTCCCTAGAAGCTTAATAGAAAGCTCTGAAAACATAACTAATTCTGCCTCCCTAGTGCCTTGTTCATCTCAGCTACCTTCCAGGAGAGACCACCTGGCCCACCATGTGCAAATGAGAAAAGAAACTACAGAGTCAACCCCCCTGGCTGGTAACAGAGGATATTTATTACACTTGTCCACAGCCTTCAAGGAATTGGTGTGTTTGTGCATAATTTAGTAGGTGGTTGCAGGAGTTCATTGTTAGAGGCTGAACATCTACTTTAATGGTTATAGATACACTCTGAGTTTTCAATCTGCTTCTCTATTTCTGAAGGGGAAAACAATGTAAATATCTATGGGGAAACCAGGATATAAATAATGGGGCACAGGGTGGGATTTGGAGTTTCTTCCCACTGCAAGCTCCTGCCTTCTACCCCGGTCACTGCCTCGTGTCCTGTCCCAGTCCTGCCTCAGGCAGATGAAGTGGATGTGCTGCCTGCCATGACCACTGCTGCAGTTCCAGCACATCCCCGGGATGCCCAGAGCCCCAGATACAGCCAGAGCCTCACAGAAAGCCCACAAACCCCCTCTTGTGTCTCTTCACCACTGACAAGGTTGGATGGTGTCCTGAGCAACCTGATCTAGTGTGTTGCACCCCTGCCTATGGCAGGGAGTCGGAACGAAATGATCTTTAAGGTCCTTTCCAACCCAAACCATTCTGGGATTTCTGTGACAAAAGAAACACCACTGAAAACCACAAGGTGAATGTGACACCGTGACAGTGTCAAAGTAGGGTATCCTCTCCTCCCATCTCACCCGCACTCCCCTCCCAAAATCCAATCCTAAGTCTGCAAAGTCACCACTTGATCTTACAATGATGAAGGATGTGGCTGGAAAGTGCCCAAAGCTGAAGGATAGGAGTGAGAGAAATTGAGGCACTGAGAGATGCTGAGGTGAGGAACATGCTGCCGGCACTTTGGTTAATCGGCGTAATGTTTCTAGTAACAGTTTCATAAAAGCCTAAGTTTAATAACACCTTAGCCTCTTCCAGAAAATGCTCATTAACTCACTGTCGCTGTTTGGTATATCCTCAAATTGCTACCTTTAAAAACCTGCAGAAAACTTCAAAGACAGTGAGGCTGAAGAGCAAATATTCACTGGTGTCTTAAAATGAAATCTAAGGTAGGGCAATGAGCGGAGGAACAGTTGGTGAACAGTTGGTGAATGGATATTTTTATGCAAGGAATGCCTGAAGGAAAGAGAAGGAAAAAAAAACTGTGTAGGAAGAAGGAGCAATTAATATGCTCCCTTTTTTTTCCCCTTACGCTTATTTTGATTTAAGAGTCTATTCTTTCAGTACCACAGATTAAGGTCACTCTACAATTTACCATGGAAAAGAAAGTGGTCATAGGGGTGGAATCCAGAAATGAAAGAACCTATGACAGAGTTTTTAATTATTCAGAAATGATCACAAAGATATTCTGAATTAATTTTCACATTTTTGCATTTGTACCATTTCAAATGAGTATGTGCATGGATGTCACTCAGTTCACTGGGAAGTGGCACGCATCCTTAAGACCAGTTCCCTCGTTAATGTCACTCTTGATTGGGAAGGCCACCAACTGTAACAACATCCTGCTAAAAACATTAAACAATTCAACATTTCATGTGAGCTGCTCTCACCAAAAAGCCATGACTTGCCCAGAAATACGTGCAACAACAAACGTTTGATGCCAAAAGCTATTTAGATAAATATACCAAGTTAAAATAATTTAAAAAAACACTCTGCATCCAAATTCCCTTTTGCTTCCTGCTAATTCCAGGGTACAGGCTGTTAGGTGTGCATCTTTTAGCTTAATGGGAGCTGTGAGGCACCTTCAGAAACAGAGGTCACAAACAGAGCCTCAGAAAGCAGCAGATGCCCCAAGTGAATGTAGGATGAGCTGGACTGGACCCTCCCAGCAGAATTTATCCTGGGAGTGATGTCTTGGCTTCCAGCAGGGACGAGGAGAGAAGTCTTCACATCGCCAATGTTTCTATAAACAGGGAATCAATACAACCTCAAGGAACTTGTAGATGTGTGTGAGACGTGGATGGTTTTGGGGCTAATTATTGGAAACTTGGCTTTACTGAGAAGTATTAGCATCATGTACACAAGACTGTGGAGGGTAGATGCAGAATTTAATAGCTTTTTATTGAAAACATGCTCCTATGAACAGTCTACATTTTTGATCATTATTCTTTTTAAACTATCACCATTTTTAAGGGAAGCTCCACTTTTGAAATGTACGTTTTCACACCTGGAACAGAGATGAGCAGATGGGGAGGAAAAAGGAGAACAGAATAGCCAAGTAAAGATCACAGGAAAAACTCTTTAAGATGCTCTGCAAGAGAAGGACAAATATTGGCATCAAATATTTATGGACAGTCATTCAATCAAGGTCCATAAGCTTCTGTTCAAGTATTCATTCCCTTTTTTATTTACTCCTTGCAAAAATTCACTGCATGAGCAAGGTTTAGCATGACTAGTTCTCCCTGTAAAATATTTACACTGGATGCAAGTAAGTTTTCATATTTGTGAAGAATTGGACATTTGTGAAGTCAATGGGAGTGGTGCTGTGGGTTTCAGATACACTGAGATTTCCCTCAAGATGTCTTCCAGCTGATTTCAAAGCAAGAACAATCAATTCCACTGGCAACACGAATAGCAAAGCATTCATAATCTTTCATAGAGTGAGACAGCTTTTGAAACAAAATCTATTTTCCAAGTTACATTGAATAACATGGGCACTTAAAACCAACTCCAAGCTGAGGAGAAATTCTATACAGTGGCTACTTGCTCAGACAAAGTTAATGGAATACTGCAAAAAAACAGGGAAGGCTCTTCCTGGACCTATTCTACCCACACAGACACCCACACTAGTACACTGATTTTTTCGGTTTGACTTTTTTCCTGTTCAGACTTGTGATTTAGGATATTACCCTCCATTACCTCCAAACTTAAAATGACAGCAAATTGCAGGGCAGTAATTCAGAGGACTGTCTGTGGCTTCTCTCTGAAGATACCAGCTGAGGATTCTCAACGTGCCCATCTTTTACAGGCCCGAGTCCTTAGTCACCAAGTCCACATACACTCTTTAACTCTGAAATGTTGCAAATGCAATATTTGCAACTTAATTTTTCATGGCACAGTTTTTAAACACACATATAGATTGCAGTCCCAGATGTATCACTGCACACAGGCAGTGATCTCTGGGTGCGTTTCCCTCATACCCTGTCATTAAGAGCTGTATTGACAGCAAACAAGTTACAGATCTTTTTTTTTAACAACATATAATTTTGCTGTTGTTTGCACGTTTTCTCCAAGACATATTGGATACCATTTGCTTTTCATTACAAAAAATGTGCTGACAACAAAATCACATATTCCTGACACACAAAAGAAAGAAGACATAGCTACCATTTCTGGGGCAGGGGAGCTGTTCCATGGGAAACTTGATACACCACTCCCCAGCGATGCAGAGCTTGCCCAGCTCACACATGAACACACAGTACGTGCATCTTTCACGACACAATAGATGGGTTTGAGGCTTCCCAAACCCCTGTCCTTTTTATTCATATTGCAGTGTATTGATGTATTATTTTCAATTATCTGAAGATAATTAGACCTGGATATCCAAGGGTAGCCAGATGCAAACACATCTGAAGATTTATGCAGTTGGCTGCTACATTTCTGAGTGTGTTTATACCTATAAAGGCTGTAAGACAGCACAGCAGTGGAGCTACACTAGCCAGGTTAATTCATCACACGAACGCGGCAATGCAACATCCAGTTTAAAGCCAGAGCTAATTTCTGATTCTTCACGTTCAAGATACACCTTAATCAAGGATCTGCAGATAGACCTAAATCCAAGATGAGTGTAAGAGCTTTTGGAGAAGCCAAAGCCACTACAAAATGATGTCGATCTTCAGCTGAGGTGAGATATACAGCCCAAGGGGTTACTTTACATCAGCCAGTCTCCCTCCCACTGGAATTCAGCTTGTACACTCACTGTTGATACCCATATACTGCTCTGCTGGACCACAGGGAGGCCTCCCAGCTGGACTGGAACCTAGTGGTGGTCTATCAGAAAGGAGAGAAGCTGAGAAATGAAGAGAAGCCAAGGAAAGTCCATGTCTATGTATCCGGCAAGTGATATCTGAGAGGATACCCCAGTTCTTCTTTAAACTTCCCAGCTTATAGTAGAAGGCAGACTCAGAACACTGGCTCAGGAGTCTATGACTTTACGTCCATTTCCGGTGAATTGAACTCCACATCCCACATATCTGCTTCATGCTCAGGCTTTAAGCTTACAATGCTCCATGCAAGAAGATTAAATCCCAGCAGTTCACAACATGTCTCTCAGTCCAAACCCTCAGCTGGATGCCCAACACTGAAAACAACAGACAGTTTTGTCCAGCCTCTTCCTTCCACAGTTTCCAGGCAAGAAAATTTTAAAAAATCATATGAGATTACAGAAAGAAAATATGGTGACCAAAAAGCTGGAACAGCAGAAGAAATTCCCAAAAGAGCAGCAGGTCCTCAGCCTGTGGCCTTCCCAGTTCTCTGACAGCTTGGGATACCCCACAGCTGAATGGGGCCTATTGCACACATTAGTGTGCAGCAGCTCTTCCAACTGCAAAGCATATTGAGAGAGAGTAGGAGAGTAGAATAAAAGTAGCAAGAGGACAATTTTCTTCCTCTGCCCGTTTTTAATTGTCATTTCTATAAAAAGCTCTCAAAAAGAGTAAGACTTTTAAAGCCAAATGGAGGCACTGGAATTTATTGATGAAGGGAAAGGCAAACCCAGCCACTGCTCTGTCCATGAGCTGTATTTCTTTATTATTACTAAAAAGCCATACTGATCTCTCTGGAGCTGGACTGTCAAAAAGAATGTACTTGGGTTTAAAATATCCTTTTTTGCTTGTGTGGTCTCTCTCCCTCTCTCAGTTCCCTTTCCCTGTCCTTAGCCAGCTGGTTGGTAGTTAGTGCAGCTGGCAGTGATGCCAAGTGCTTCGCTACAGTGGAGCCCTGGGATTAGGCAGGATAATAATCAGTGCTCAGGGAAGCATGTCCTGAATACACCAGTGACACTGAGCACTGGGCCCAGCTCTCCTCGTTTGGTGCACTCCGACCAGTCCCGCAGGACACAAAGGAAGCTGCACATCAAGAACAACGAGTGGTTAAGCACTAGAAAAATGTTAACGGCAGCAGTGACCTCTGGGGTGTGCAGTGTGAATCGGAGACCACCAAACCCAGTGCGGGAGGAGGCAGCTGTGTGGAACTGCCAGGGACCACAGGCTGTGCACAGCCCCAAGGTCATGGTGTGCTGCTGCCACAGCTCCACAGTGGGGAATGAACCCATCAGGAACCTGCTGAGTCCCAACAGAGCTCAGGAATCACCCATTCTGGCACTGACATCTCAACTCCACTCCCGCGCAGGGGGAATACCACAACCTCACTCACAGAGCTGCAGGCTCCAGCAATTCTGCGTACAAACCTGTTGCAAAACCTGGTGTGTTTGGTAACACAGAGGAAAAATTTGGGGAAAAGTCAAATCAAGCCTGTAACCCACCTGTCTCCCTTTCTAAGCCCTGTGCAGCAAATGTTCAGTGACACAACGCTGAGGTCAGCACGGGCTCCATCTGCAGCCACAGCAAGGCCACAGGCTCCTTCCTCAAGAGGCAAAGCAGCACCTTGTCTAACCTGGGTGCATGATGGTGGTCCTTCCTTTGGACAGCCCACACTTCTCTTTATCCCAAAGTCACCCTGATTTTCTACCCTGACCTGTCCCACAGTCTGCTGCAGCAGTAGCTTGGACGTTACACTCGTCCCCTTTATACCTTTGCTCAGCAGATCTGCAGTAATTTGGGCTGGTATTTCAGTATAGTTGAGTCTCCCACATTTGTAGTGACTTCCAACACCTACATTCCTAGACAGTTTGTACTGATAGTGGATTTCAGGTGAACACTTACTGCAGCACCAACCACTCATCCTGACCAAATGGATGAGCAGCAGATCAGCATCCCTAACGAAGGAGCATGGATTTAAAAGGCTGGCTGAGAATTCAGCCCTCATGTGAGAATCCTGCTATTATTTTTTTTTCTCTCTGCAAAATTAGAAGTCATTAAACTGATTTCCTTTTAATGTCTCTTGACTTCTTGTGCTTTGCTGAAATGAGTATTTCCCTTCTGTGCATTATGTATCTTCTCAAAACCAGCTGCACACCCACGGCCTCGGAGCAGGTCTGAGGGTTCAGGGGCTAACAAAATCTCTGGGAATGTGGTTTCAACACTGCTGATCAGGGTAGGAATCACACAAACTATCAGCAGCAGGTTTGTAGAGCAACACACGAGCACAGCTGCAATTCATTGGGATGATTTTCAAAAAGCAGAGGCCAAAAAATGAAGGAGCAGAAATAAAGTAACTTTTCACCACTGAACCAATGTAGCAATTGGCGGCCAAGAAGCACAAGCCCAAGACCTGGTCCAAAGGTCCTCACATGAAGCTGGTTAGCTACAAAGGAGGCACAATTATCAAAAAGCTAGAAGACAGCAGAAAAAGGCTTATGATCCTGCAGGAGACAGCAATCTTATACTGGCCTGGGATAAAATGTAGTTTTTATTCAGGTAAAGCTCTCATTAAAATCTGGGAGAGTACTGAGTAAGTAAAAATAAGAACCTCAGGGTCCAGCCCATCCCATCTTACTCTTAGATAGAGAGAACAAAATTTTGCCCAGGGAGCAGCTTCCCTGCTCTGCTCCACGATGTCCTGTGAGCTCACAGGAAAGTCAAAACAGTTCATGATGTTTAAATCAAGGCACAAGTTGATTTACTGTAGCAGAACAACAAGGTGCGTACGTCTGCTTCAGGATTCTTTTTTACTACAGTCATCTTTTTACATCTCCTTAGAGCACAGGAAACATATGACACAATCTGAATATTTATGGCACGCTGTGGAAAAGCAGAAGCCCCTCTTCTGTACCCATCTCATTACAGGAGTTTACAATTTTGGAAAGGCTTCCTGTGCAGGACCAACCCAAATGTGGTATTTCTGCTCCACTGTTAACCCAGACTAATACACTGGGGTAAATCATAGAGGATTTCAAATCTTCCGGCAGCCTTTTCCAAACCAGAGCCCATGTAAAAGAGTTCAGCTAGCCACTCTCCTTCATCTGAGGGGAAAGCTTGCCTTAGGCACAAACAAAGCTTCAAACTGATTTAATTTAAAATTTCAAACTTCTGTATGCTGCTCAGCTTCCGACTGCCATCTGCTTTTTCGTCTTGCCATGACAGAGAGCACATTTTTTAGTATGTTTGTTCAAGCAGGTCCATCAGTACAATATTAATTTCTAGTATTTAGAAGTTCCGTATGCTTTTAAAAGGAACTACTTATAAATCTAACCAGAAATTACTAACAAAAATATCATGGCTCATTCAGCCTGCTTTAAAAATTGCATCTTCTCAGCTTGAAGCCCCAGACTCTGTTATCTCCTCACACTGTTCCTCCTGTTTGTTTGCGCTAAACCAAACACACAGGTCTCTCATGATCTTAAATGAGTACCTTTTATATCAGCCACAATATGAGTCTTCAACAAACAGAACCCAAATGTATTTCGACTACATCAGGTGAAGACACTCCTGCTCAGATATCCCAAGAGAACTGTGGCAGCGCTGGAGCAGACCAGTGACACAGGCTTTACAGCAAGAATACAGTTTATCTCAAATCAGAGCTGTCTTGACATCCCATTCCTGGTATTCCTGGGCCTTTCCTCCCTCTCCTTTTTTTTTTTTATTTTAAAGCTTCCTCTATAAAGTTGATTTTCCAAAGAACAAAGGGTGTGACTTGGGAATTCTCCACCAACTTAATCTACTTTTCCAAACTGCTTAACTGATGTGTTGCATTGTGCCAAGGCAAGAACAAGTAGAGCTCTTCTCCCACTTGCAAATGCACTAAAATTAAGTTCTTCACTAGGTTTTGTGCTTAAAATATGGATATTTTGCATCCTTCCAGAACACCCTCCTTCCAACAAACACATTCCTAGAGACAGGCATATGTTACAAACATTCTGATAAAATGAACTTTGGAGGAAGCTGCAGCTTGTGCCTGTCCCTGCTGAGAAGCCAGAAACGTGCCAAGTCATGGCTAAAACTGGAAAACTCCATTAATAGACAGGATGTAAAACAGCCCAGCCATGAGCGGCTGTGATTAACTCGTGGGTGCCCCCCTGAATTCATCCCACACCACGTCCAGCCCTGCTCTCTGCCCAAACCACATCACTGCCTTGTAGGCTGGGCTGAAGCCCCTGTTTGTTCTGCATGAGGGACTATGCAGCAATTATCAACTCTTTTAGATGAAAAATAAAAGCAGGCCCCTGTGCACACTGGTCACATATGAGTCCAGCCTCTTTCCAGGCCTGGTCTCTTACTCAAATTCCAATTTAGAAAGTTGTATCTTCCACCTAAACTCTCCTTCACACCCTCTGGCAGCCGGACACCAATGTGGGATTCACTCCCCTATCCCCCTCCGATCAATTTTATTTCCATCCAGCAGCAAACTCACAACTCCAGCTCCACACTGACACTCCACACAGCGCTCCAGGGTCTCCCCGAGAAGCAATACATAAATGTAAATTCTATAATTATTTGAAAGCGAAGCCTCTTCCAACCTGAGTGAGATCTGATAGCATCTCTGCCTTATAAATAATGTAATGTGCTGGCAGGGTTTGCTTCTCTGTACAAGGCACAGAAGGCCCAGCTGGAGCACAAACAAGCATACAAGGAAAATACAGTTGACAAAAAATGTACTGGAAGACCCAAAAAGATGTTCTCTATAGATCTCAGCAGAGATGGACAACAGGACTTTCTTCTGATTTAGGGCAACATCTGATGGATGAAAACTGTGACTCTCTGTGAGAGATAAGAAATCAGAGCTGAGCCATGGTAGAGATGTGAGCGTTACAAATACCCCAAATATTTCAGTCAAATCTCTTTTGTAGTTCTACCTTCAAAGTCACAGATCGTAAAACAATAGCAGGCTGTTGTCAAGATCCTCAAAACAAACAATCAAGGGGGGAAAAAAAAATCAGAGGTATCTTACCAACACCCCCCCCAGCAGCTCTGCCCTTGGCAGATGTGACACAGATGTGCTCGGCTGTGTCAGGCGGTGACATTGCCTAAGGCACCTGTGTGGGCGAGAGCTCAGCATTCCTTGGACTTTCCCAGCTGGTTTTAGGGCACCAGAATTGGCTATTTCACTTGTGGGTTGGTAAAAGAACTCAGACACCTCACGGAGCTCACAGAAAGCCCCTCTCCTTTTGCAAACCGCCTGTATTTTCTGAGATAAAAGGCTGAGGGGAAGGATCCGGTTTACTGTAAATAAACCACAGACTACTGGACCATCTGGAGCTTTCCTGTGCTTTCTGCTGGCTCTGCAATTTTAAGGAGACTTGTTTCCAAATGATGACACAGTTTGGGGATTTAAACCATAATCTTTAAAACACATATTTAAAAAGTATTAGCTAATTATTTAGGCTGTAACTGCTGCAAAACCAGCAAGTAAACTGAAATTCTTTGAACTGGTGGTTTTGAAGTTAAGTATTTGAAGTGAGTTGTAGGTAAGAGCATTTGATTGACTTTTGTGGATACAGACTGTAAATGAAAAGGGGAAAAGGTGCCTGGTCTTTGTGCAGGGAAAAAATCGATAGAGAACCAGTGAAGGAGAGTTCACCCGAGAGGCGACAGCCCGAATGGTGCCGGAGCAGCCGAATTTCACCCACCATGGCAGGAGCTGCTGTGCAGCTTATAAACCACTTAAAACACATTTCAAATTTTCCAGAGGCTGCCTGAATAGGAACACATTTTTCCCAGAGAAACTATGACTTATCACAAATTTAATGCTTATGTACTACAAAAATTCTTCACTTCCTTCTGTGCCCGCAGCTTTATTCGTTTTAGTTATCTCCTGTGGGACTGTCAGCCATGCTTGCTCCTTTTTTACTAGCAGACCCATTTTTTCCCCAACACATGTTTCCCAAACATCCATTTTACAAAAAATAATCTAAAGCTGAGTATTATTAATTTAAACTTCAACACAGAAGACCCAAATCAGCATCAATCAGTTACATCCAAGCACATCCCTGAGCACACCTTCCTCAGCATGAGTCCTGTATGAGGCACCACAAGGCAGTGGGTTTATCTCTGTATTGCCTGATTTCTGTAAATAATGTGGTGCCTTATTTTCCGAGTGTCTAGCACCCACATCTGAACCAGACAGTCCTGGGCAGGCCTGTAATGGTGAAGCTTTTGGGGTTCAGGGGCCCCTAAATGAGGCAGGGTAAGAAATCCACCTTCCAGAAGATGTTCAGATTGACAGGGGATAAAAACCTGATAGGCTGCCATTTGTTACTATTAATGTTTAATTAAGAGCAGATGTTATTAGTTTTGCATCAGAAAACCAACATGTCTTCTACGCATGGATGGAAATTCTGAGTTTGGTGATAAATAAGAAATTCATAAATGACTGCAGCAGAGGGTTTCTAACAGAGAATGCTGGCTGGGAATCACGCTGTTCCTAAGGCCTGAAGAAAACAATATGGGTCTGATTTTCCTTCCTTCTTTGTCATCCCCAAATATTCATGCTGAGATGGATAGAAAGACTGATAGATCTGGTTTGGGGTTTTTATATAAATCTATAACCAATTATACATTGAGAAGTACAACACCCCTCCTTCCTTTTTCTTTCCTAGAAAGTCATCGGACTTTGCAGCGTTTACATGGGTCTCTGGACTGCTCATAAACATAAAAAATTCTAGCCCAAATCTTTTTTATTATTCCGTTGTTTTTTGGATTTTTTTTTTTTTAAATAACATTAACCTGCTCCATCTAAGTCCTTATTTTCAGCATTCCATTTCTTTTGGTCAAACAGAAACTCAGATGAACTTTGTATCTAAGCCATGTAGTCCAGCAAGAAGATACCACGCAGCCAGCAAACCCATCATGTGTCTATTGTGTTTTGGAAGAGGGTTAGAATTGGGTAAAGCTCTTGTGAGAGGGATGAAAATATTCCTGAATGCATATAAAGGGCTTTCAAAAAGCCATAAATACAGTAATATTGTGGGCCCCTACAACAAAATGACACGGCTGGAAAATGATCTCAAGAAACAATTTTCATGCCAGTGTAAGTCTTATTAATGACGAAGAGTTTGCCGTTAAAGGGAACGAAGGGAAGGGAATGTGTTGGCATTACATTTCAGTAACCAGGGACCCACTGGAACTGGAACTTCAAAATAGGATTTCTTAAAAGCTTTTTCTTTCCTAAATTCCCTTTGCAGAAGCCTGCTTATTCTTTCATAATCACTTCAAAGCAATCCCCAGCCTTGCAATAAAGTAAATTCAAAGCAATTAGAGAGTAGATCTACACAGCAAGACCAAACAGTACTTATAGAGGGTTTCTGTAAAGTGGTTCTGCATACATTTTCCTTGGAATGACATTATTTGTATAAAGAAGTAGGGGGATATTTTATGAAGGAAAGAAAATACGAAATAAATTTATGATAGCAAATAGAAACACTGCATCTCTGGAGTGTGATATTATATTGCAGTTTGCAAGCACAACCAATATCACATCACCCTGCCACGTTCATGCATTTTAGTGAACAATAACAGAGAGGGGAAAAAAGAAAAGAGAGGCGTCTCCGCAGCGTGCTACAATAAAAGCCACCACGTACCACAATAACAAGCTACATATGTTCAGGAATAAACAGACCAAGTTTGCATTTTCCTGCCCCAGCTCCCAGAGGCCCTGCTTTGCTGCTTTGCCAATCGACGTTTTCACGAAGGCAACCCTGTGAAATGCAAAACTGCCTCGTCCCTTCCGCTGGTGAGGCTGGTGCTGCAAGAGGAGCTGAGTGTGCTGAGCCGAGATGTGGGTATTTCATTGTGATGCAAATAAATGTAACAATTAAGAATATAATTTTGGAAGATGTCAGTGGCATAATTACTCATATGGCTTCCAGCCAATTAAGCAGTAGGTGAATTAGCCCATTTAATTGGGTTTGAAGTTTCAGCGCAAGGTGTTTTATGCTTTGTATTCTGTCAACATTTTGCTGAACTATACGTTAATAATTCTGATTGCTCTCGAAATAACATCTGGGTAAATTTGGTCTGGAGTACAAGAACCACTGTTTGAAAGGGTGCGTACACCTGTGATCCCAGTTGTGCAAGCAGATTGAATCCAACAAAAGCTCCATTCAAGGAAGATGGAAGTCTTGATTGCTTGTAAGCCCATTAAACACTCTGAATGGCCATGAAGATGAAACAAGGAAGCGCTTTAGGACTCTGAAGTTCAAAGTCTTGGAACAGAAATGGCAATAATATAAGCACAACACAAAGTGATTATTGCCAGTATAAAAAGACAAGCATATAACATCAACTGAAGAGGAAGAAGAAAAAAAAAAAAGTCATATCTCTTGCTTGGAGACTGCTGTGATTCAGCTAATCTCCTCTATTAGCAGATGATCACAATACACAATAGTCCTCAGTACGATGTGAAAACAGAGGCACTCATGGGTTAGTGGCGAAGTACTTCACAGCTACCCTAAGGAAGCACAGAATAGACACACTAACACTGCGACTGAAGATTACACTGTTAATGACAATAACAGCATACAAATGAACCCTTCTTCACAAGAAAAGATTAGTTGGAGAACTAAAAAAAAAACATTTAAAAAGGGGCTGATGAGAGCCAAACTAATACAACAGTGAACTCTCTTAAACACGAGAATGAGAGAGAGTGCAAGGCCCACATGAGATGCTCTTTTCATGCCAGGAGCTGGTTCTTTTCATTTTACTTTCACATTGTTATTCCCTAAAACTAAGAGGGTCTTTGGGTGTGCTTGGCATCTCTGACTGAAATTCAGTCACTGTTTGCTCAGCCTTGATTGAGTCACTTCATCTGCAGACTTCATTTTTCAGAATTCTAGGAATAAGTGACAGGCTCTGAGTTGGGAAACCTCTGTGTGAGAGATCAGCTGAGTATCACTGTGTGTTGAAAAAAAGCAGTGGCAGGGAGGAGCAATACTGAATGTCTTTATGTTTATGTGGACAGTAAGACTGGAATCCCAGGGATGCTTTCAGGGGAACTACAGCATTAGAGCTGGATAACTGTGTTTTATATAGCTTCAGACTCCTTGTCAGGATTCCTTGCACTTCCTACCATCACAGAAGATAAATCAGACATACAGATCTTTTCAGTTCATGGGTGTTACTCTGCACAGTCAGGCACCCCTGTGTAACTGCAGAGAAGTCAGAGGTTGGACTGCGCTGCCCAGTGTTGCACAGCTCAGGAACAGCCCACAGGAGTTACACCTGTAAAATGCAAGTCTGAAATCTGGGTTGCAGCCTTGGACTCCTCTACTTCTGTATTTAACACCGTAATGGAACAAGCTGTTACAGGCCTCTGCGGCTCATTCTTCCCACTTTGAATATCAGAATAAATCAGTGATTCATATTTCAAAAGCATTTTGAGATCTTTGCATGTAGCCTGCTCCATAGCATTATTGTTATTTATAATTAACAGCAGGGTTACTCCACTATTAATAACACTTAGCAGCAGTGCTTTTTATCTTCAAACCACTTTCTGAGCACTAATTAACTTCAGACTTCCGTTATTCAGAACATCTTACTTGTTCTTATCCTGCTTCCCTCACTTCCCAGCGTTATAGGGGTAATGGGGAAAACCACATGAGCTACAAGCAACTTGACCCTCAATATTTTAACTTAGAGGGTCACTTCATGACTTCCACAGCAAGAATTTGTTCCATCATGACAAGTTTTCTCCAAGGTGTCTTTGTAAGCCACAGGAGTGGACCCACACTGCCCCTATATACTGCCACAGGGGACTGTGCAGACTAAGTGGGTAGAAACAGTTTTTCCATGAGTTTCTCACCTGCCTTTCTCTCCTTGCTGTGATGTGGAATTACAAGAGACTGCTGAGGGGTCCTTGGGAACCCTCAAAACATCTCAGCACTTAGTGCATTGGGAACAGAAATGAAAAATGCATTTTCTTCAGTCTGCACTTTATCTCATCCTGAATTTCACTCCAGCAGCAACATCTCAGGGCAGCTGGTCCCATTTTTTATCTCATTGGCCATTTCTCAGGTACAAAATGTGGCACACAGTCCATTTTTAGTGAAGGATTTCTTATCAGTGACGTATTTTATATCTTGGCATCTGCAAGATAAGGCAACACAGGACACCTCTTGATTCTTCACAATGAGCTGGTCAGCAGTGAGCAACAGGAGAGCTTTAGTGCCTCTCCTGCCAGGTAGATGAGACCATCCCACTCAATTTGCTTGTCCTGGACGTAATCAACATTGCATCAGGGACACTTGTGTTTTATACCACTCAGCATTCAAGGCGGGCTTTAGTAGCACAATGTGCTTGTGTGTAATTGTCTTCCTGTCTGGTTATGAACATAAATGGGGTCATGTTAATGTCTTATTTTATTGACTCTATTGTTCTGAGGTTCACAATCTTTAAATTAATAATTTTTACTGTATTGAAGGTACTTAGCCTCCTGTGTGTTTTAATAGCAGTCTTTTCTTCTACCATGAAGAAGCCTGCCATTAATGGAAAATGGTTTAGTTATTTCAGGGGACTTCTAGACACCTGGGTTTTCAACAGATTGACTTATCCAGGGCTCTTCCTCACTTCCAACCATCAATAACATGCACTTAGAGTGAAGGAAATCAGTCAGAGTCACAGTGGTGACTGCTGGTAGCTGCTCTGTCTTGGACCATTACATTGGCTCCCAGTGTCCTTGGAACTTAAAGGTTGCTCTTAATTTTGGAAGAGAAATTGAGAGGAAAGGAGCTGTAGGGGAAAATAATATATAGGAATGCAGTAGGGAGAAAAAAAATAACAAGCTGTTCTCTGCTGTTCTGTGTCTCCTTATGAAAAAGAGCCTGTTACAATATTGGCTGCATAGGCAATCCCAGGAACCTTGCTGCTATGAAGAACAAATGAACAATATCAAAGAAATGTAGATCCTTACCAAAACACTTTGTCTGGCTGTCCTTTGGCTCATACACTGTGGGGTTTGGACCAGTTATTAATTGAAGGGATGTGTTTCATTTTAATTTTCTTGCCAAACTGGTCAGCAGCAAACATAAATCAATACAAAATACTACTTATTAGGTCCAACTTTGCAAACTGCCACCTCCCTACCAGCTCCTTTGCATCCCAGTACTCTACAGAGAGAAGCAAAGGACTCAACCACCAGATGCAATTAGAGCTTTACCTACAGATGTACCTATGTACCTTGGCAGGTACACTGTGCCTCTCCTGTACAGCTCAATCACTGAATGGGGATTTGCATCATCAAGTCTGCATGTATGTGTAAAAAGGGAATGCATTAGCTCACAATGAAGTATGGCTGCAGTTCATGGAATTTTATCTCATTCATCATACTAAAAGCACAGTTATTTATTCCAGGGCTTCCTTTTTTTTTTTTTGTTTTATGTAAAATCTATAACAGCAAAAACCCCCAATCAGTGAAACCATCCACTTTTCCATGATCATAAGAAGGTGTTACAGGGGCTAGACTAGTTATGCCCTCTCAGCATATATTTGGCCCTGGAGGTAATGATAACATAAATTCTTCATTGTGCTCTAATTTAACATCCAAAGATTATCATATTCCACCCCTTTTATAAATTATAGAGTTCCCAGCACACCCTGCATTTAAAATCCAAAAGTGAAATGTATGTATGCACTGTTGATTTTAAACAAGAAAATGCTGTTTGCAAACTGACACAGGTCTCTCACCCAGTGCACTGGATTCATGTCCAGTGGAATGAATGTCCATTTTGGAGCAAATGACCCACTGTGGTCCCTTTCAATCTCACCCATTCCATGATTCTGTGAAACAAATCACGTAACCAGCTGCTGGAGTAAGAGCCAAGCGGCCCAGACTACTGCACCATATAATTCAATTGATTGCCCTGAGAAACAATAATATAGTTATAATACTTCTACTGGCTTGATCCCCAGGGGAGCAAATTTACTCCAGTCTCCCTAACTGGTTGATAACATATTTAAATGCCAGTCAGTCACTAATCCGTTGTTGCTCCATCCTCTGAGAGCTGCTTTATTGAACACTGTAATTGCCTGGATGTTGTTTTTCATTTCTGTAGCTGTTGCTGTTAATTAAATATTTCATAGAAAGCTCTCTGACATTTCTTACTGCATTCTTGAATATCTGATAAGATATACAGGCTGAATATCTGTACCTGCTCCTCTCTGCTGATACTCTTGTCCTAGATTCAAATCCCCAAAACACTAAAGAAATGACATACTTTTAGTGAAATTAGGACTCACACTGTTAAAGGGCTGAGGGGAGCTGAATGAAATAGAGGCATATGCCATGTCTGTTGGATCACAGATGTCAGCTAAAGCAGGGTGTGCATCTGGACTGCAAGATTTACCTTCCTCTCCCTATACACATGCAGTGGGTGTGGGCAGTGCACTAGTGGCAGGATTGATTTTCTGGAGCCAAACCTCAGCAGCACGTGTCAGTCTGGCCATTCTTGAAACAAAGAATCTTGAAGGCAGGTAAGGTTCAGAATTACTTGATTTTATATATGCCATGATACAAGAGAAAGGCAGCATGAAGAAGCATTCTGGCAGCTCCTGGGGATAGCAGGTGGGTTCCCTCTTAACACAGTCTTTAAAAGCAGGGATAGATCCAGCTGTGGACATGCAGTGCTCAGTGGCACAGGAGTACCAACAGGTTAAGGCTGAGTTGGGCATCTCAAAACATCCGGAACTTCTCTAACACTTGAGACACAATGCTGTTGTTTACTGCCTCCCAAATTAACAGGACTGTTAATGAAAAGAAACTACTGCTAATGCTCTGAAGTAACTTGTCCAGTGCAGACTGACAAGTGAGTCTGGAGTGGTAACAAAGTGTTTTGGGTTCGCATGGCAAGGGTTTGGGAATGGGGGGGCCACAGGGATGGATTCTGTGAGAAGCTGCCAGAAGTTTCCATCATATCTGATGGAGCCAACACCAGCTACTCCAAGAGTGTCCCTGGCCAAGGCTGAGCCCATCAGTGATGCTGGTGGTGGGACACCATATTTAAGAAGGGGGAAAAGTTATTGTTCAGGAGCAATTGCAAGCAGAGAAGAGAGAAATGAGAAAGTGAAAGCAACAGCCCTGCAGACCCCAGAGTCAGTGCAGAGGGAAGGGGAGGAGGAGGTGCTCCAGGCACTGGAGCAAAATTCCCCCGCATCCCATGAGGTGTTCCTCCTGTATGTGACTCTGCAGGCCATGGAGAACAATGATGAAGGTCCACGGGGGAGCAGAGATCCATCTGCAGCCTGTGGAGGTCTGGGGGGGACCAGATACACACCGGCAGTCCATGGAGGACTCCATCCTGGAGCAGGGGGATGCCCAAAGGAGCTTGGGACCCCCTGGGAAGCCCACACTGGAGCAGACTCCTGGGAAGACCCATGGAGAGAGGAGTCCTTGAAGGTAGGACCTGTGACCCTGTAGAGGACCCACACCGGAGCAGCCTGTTCCTGAAGGAATGCACGCTGTGGAAGGACCCACACTGGAGCTGTTCGGGAAGAACTGCAGCCCAGGGAAAGGACTCGCTTTGGAGGAGTCTTCCCCCTGGGGAGGAAGGACATACATCCATGCTGTGGAACTACAGGCATTTACAGTGTGCATCCACAGGCAGTGTGGGTGTGCACGCACATACACCTGCTATCTTAAATGTCTGGATTAGTTAAGCATTTAACTAACACAATTTTAAACTGCAATTCAGATGTTCTAAATGTTCAAATAATCAGGATGAAATCCCTGCACTACTAAAGTATTTGACAAAGCCTCTATTAAGTTCAGGGGGATGCAACATTTTATTGGCTTTTCTATTCTTAATTGCTTTAACGCCACCAGTATGATTAGTGATCTATTACATTTAGAAACTAAGACACTGCATGGACAATCTAAGGAACAATCCCTCAGGAGCTGTTTATTACCAGTTCCCGTATGTCCTTTCAGCAAATGGAAAACATTGTCAAAAGTCCCAGAGCTAAGGAGACTGGGATGCCAACAGCTCCATGCTGCCAATATAGAAGATGTGTCGTAGAAAATTCATGTAAGGAATGAAGAAAGTTCTTTCTGTAACATTATTTTGGAAAACTCTGTATGTAAAGTCCTTCATTTACACCACATGCTTTCTGCTGTGTAATTCTGCAGTGTGGCTGGAGACACCTGCAAATTAAATAACCCATATGAAATAAAGCTGCATTGCATGGCCTGAAGAACTCTTGTTTCACCTGCCCTAAGTAGGCAAGTACCCGCTGCCTGGAGAGCCTACAGTACAAACATTCAGTTGAGTCCCTTAAAGTCCCTTCATTTGTAAGGAAAAACCCACTCCTGAAAACATATAGGGAAAATTCCCATGGGAAACAGATTGTTTCCCTAAGAGGATCCATGGGGACACAGCAATAATTAGAGACCTGGCTTCCTTCCACATATCAGAAATGAGCAGAGGAAGGGGATATGGCTGGGAAGCACTTTCTGTGGTTTATTTGAGCTTTGTCTCAAATCAGGAGTGTTACTTTAGATCAAGGGAGGGTGACAGGAAAGGGAAGGCAGTGCACATGCTGCTGCTTCCCCCTTCCCACACAGCATCCCTACAGCTCTCCAGGGAGATGAGCAGTGCATGACCACACACACTCTCCATGGCTTGGGTTTGGTTTATCTGTCACTCTGTAGGTTTACAGTCAGCTCCTGCCGGTAGCCCTTGATTTCTGCCTAGTTAAGGAAGAATCAGTGGTGCATTCCTTCAAAAAAGAAATGTTTTCCTTTCCTGCACAGAGGGGGACAACCCCAGGTGTCTCCCAACGCTGGCAGTAGATGACTTGGAGACTTTTCAACAATCAGAAATCCTTCTGGAGAGCCCCTTTGGAGTTTTCCTCTCTGAGTTTAACCTGCCATGTTCCTAATATGATTAAGACTCTCAGTTCCCTGCCAGAGTGACAGCATGAGACAAGTGGGACTTGGCAATGATGCAGGAGGATGCAGGGTGGCGAAATCAGGGAGCATTCAACCAAAGTATCAGGGTCCTTTGCATCCAAAGGAGCAGCATTTACATTTCCCAGTGACCACTGCACGAGCATCTGACAACTACAAACTGCCAGATAACAACAGATTTGTTACAGACCTCTGGGCCAAGAATTAAGGGGAGATATATTCTGTTCTTTCTATTCCAAAAGTGAACACCCAAGCAAGCAAGCAGAAAATTCACTGGAAAGAACACATGCACTCATGTATCAAGAAAGAAGGTATTTACAAGCTCACTAGGGCAATGTACAAAGATTCTTCAACTACAGATTTCTTTTTGTAAAATAAAAAGACTGAAGGCAAATAATTTAACCATATTTTAAGGCTGGCAAGTATTCTTAAGCCTTATGAAAGCTTTCTGGGCTGGATCTGCAAGCCTAAATTACATGGTGATTTTAAAGCCAGATTAATTATTTCAAGCAATCTTCCTCCCCACTCCTAGAATCTGAAATGCAACCAAAGAGGGATCAGGATATTCAGAAATTTGTATTAAACATATGAAACTGTTTCAACTCACCAAACAGCACATGACCTAAAAAAGCAAAAATTCTTAGTTTAATATTTCCAATTTTTAAATATGAAATGAACTTCCAAGGTTCCCTGAGGTAAACACTAAAAATCCTTCCTCCAGCATTTTCACTGTGGGAAGAAATGAGAAAATGTTTCCTTTAGGATTAAAAAAAAATTATTTTCAAATAAATAGCAGAATAAAACTTCTAAAGCCCTAGATTAGGGTACTGACCCTGGATGAGCAAATTTGTCACCCAGCAGGTTGAAAGAGGTTTCTCTCTTGATTCTTCCAACTGGAACACTTCAGGAAGGTGGCAGCAAGACAGTGCCCTCCACCCTCTCCCTGCCCTGTCCCAACCACCCACCTGAACACGAGTCCCCAGAAGCATGTGTTTGTACATTAACCTCAGTGGCTCAAGTGGCCAGTTCTCTACAAATATTCCAATCTGGTAATTATCACCATAACGACTCTGTATTGTCCTTGATTTGTGTTTTAATCTCCGTAATTAAAGTGTCTAGCTGCCACAGCAACAGACGCTATAGAAGCATGTCTGCTGTATAATCATAATATTAATTAAAACCATGAAGTAGCTACACAATAAGGAAAGGACTAGATGGTGTGGGAGACTGGTGGCTTTAAAAAAACGGTTTAGAGCACCTTTCACTCTGGTGTGTCTCAGGCGAGGAGCTGATGATTTTTGGGTACCAGCTGCAAGGCTGAGCTGTTCATACACTAGGAGTTTGGAGGGGCTCATTCCAGATCCCCGCGGAGAAGTGTTTGCATCCCCAAATAATCAGCAGACTGGCCCCTTGTGGACACTTTCAGCAAAGGAACTAAAACCTAAACAATGCCAAAAATTAATAAATCCTCTCACCCTGAGCTGTTTCGAGATTAAGGCGTTTCTATCGCCTGTGCAAAGTGTTATCTGCCAAGCCGAGGATGATGCAAGCAGGCACAGCCACCAGGACACAGCACCTTCCTCAAAGATCCTACAGAGCTGGAATTAGCATGGTTATTTCCAAAGCAACAAAGGAGCATATTCCCATAACTCCAAGATGCCTTGCTCACTCCAGCTCTCTATCACATAGCAGCAGCCCCTATTTCTTTCAGGACCTGCAGATCTGTAGCTCCCAGCACCCTGAAGGATGGAGGGGCGCTCTCTGTCCTACCAGAACTGACAAAATAAGAGGTGCAGGGGGTGCGTGTAAGGGTGTGTACCCACAAAATTGGGCTGTAATCCCAAAGATGTCTCTTCCCTCATTTATTTTTGGGCAGGAGATAACCCAAACCTATTAAAAGACAAATCATGGATGAGGAGAACATAGGCTGTGGGAGAGGGTAAGCAGGTGAGTAGAGGAGGAAGGTTCAATAAATAGCTTTTTTGTTTCTAATCAGCAGCAACTACAGGGGAGAAACCAGCTGTGAACTTGTCAGATCTGCTGATGATACACCAGGATGGGGGGCAGTCAATACACAGCCAAGCAACAAAGGAACTTCAAAGGGAAACCCCACTTGCTGTGTAATTGGAATGAAACACAGCAAAGAGAAGGGAACAGAGAAGGATACCTGCTGGGGAGACCTGGGGCTCTGGGGAGGGGAGGTGGCTTTGTTTTGTTTCAAGAAGTAAAAAGGAAGGTAATGGCAGGAAGCAAGATCTGTAAGAAAGCAGAGGGGAGCCTGGACAGTGCATGAAACATGGGAGCAAAAGTCAACCGTGGCTTTGGACCAAATTCTGGAGAGCACCTTTTAACCCTGCAGGCAAACCTCTCACAAACTGCACATGGATGATGGGGACGGGAATAAGATGTAAGGGAGGGAAAGTTTGGAGGAAGATGAAAATCCAGTTTTACTAATTAATATATTCTGCATTTGGTGGAATAAAGCAAGACTCAAAAGACGTTTATAAGAAAAAGGTACTTCTCTCTTAAACTGATTTTTCAGCTTTGAGATCTTGGTGGTATTACAACTACCAGGAGCCTTGCTGCTTGCAGGGAAGAAGGGCCTGTGAATAACTCACTTTTCACTATCTGTGCAGGGTATCTGGGACCTTGGGGTGACTTTAACCTGTTTGAATATATTTAATATAACAACTAGTGCCTTTAACTATAAAGTAATATCACATCTTGATATATTAATTCTTGGCTTGATCTGATCTGGTGTGAAATGCCATCTCTAACCTAGTGGTTTGTCTCACTCAATTTTGCACGATTTACTGCAAAGTTTCAGCTTGAGCATATGTAACCTATATAATGGTCATCTCTTTGATATGAGCTGTAGTTTGTAACACAGCTGGGTGCTTGTATTGACTTTCCTTTTCCACAACCCTCAGAAATCGAGGTAAATGATACTGAATCTTTGTACCACTTGGAAAACCCTGGGCAAATACAAACGAAGTGTGGGAGTGGGAATGTTTTTTATCAAACTTACAGCTAGGCTGAGTGAGATGGAGTTTGTTCATCATGAAAATAAAGCTCACACTGCCCAAAGATGGACACCTGCATTTCTGTCAAATACCTACACCGCTGGAAGAAAGGCAGCTGGCAGTGTAACTGGGGGTCTGTTGTCTGAGGCTGGAAAAGCACAGGCAGAAGACTTGAACCAAGGCTCAGGAACTTGAGCTGGATCTGTGGCACTTTGGTAAAGCACATTCATGGAAATACCTCCACCTCTGGGAATGAGAAATGAGGTGCTGCTGGAACAGATTAGTTAACATGTGAGGAGCCTTGCACTTGTCATATACTAGTGCCAAAGAGTAATATTATCCCTTTTGAATCAAATCATCTCAGGAGGAAGTCCAGCAAGAAAGATGATCTCATAAGAAACCCAAAGTGCCCTTAACACATCCTATACATTTTCAAGCCCTGTTTCTATGGCATAGAGGTAATGAAACTCATGACCACCTTATTGCTTTCTGCCAGCCAGCATTTAAAACAAGTATTTTGTGTTGGCTCTTTTCTCACCACAGCCCTTTGGGTTTTACTGCTGCTGTTTCTTCTGGTTGACCCCAAAACACAGTCCCAGTTCATCAGTGCTGTAATTGTTTTATTTGGTGTATCAATCCCTTGGAAATCCCCACTTTGCACAGCATGTTTCTGCTAGCCCTGGGCCATACATCTAAGTTTTGGGAAGGGGCCTACAGTTATTTCAGCTCTTAATTAACAAGATGGCAATGGAGGGGGTTGGCACCTCGTCTTACAAGTGTAGGAGGGTTCAGTATCACCCATGATCCTTCCCAGGGATGAGCAATACTCCATAGCTCAACAGTGTGAGAAGCTGAACAGCAGGAGGGCTGGCACGCATCCTGATCAAGACAAACTCCAGAAATAGTATTTGTTCACAAGGAGGAACCAAAATAGATCCTCAGTTGGATCCAGACTGCCTACAACAGCTCAATCAAAAACAAAGTAGGTTTTAAATGAAATTTCCAGCTATCTTCATAGTTTTCCCCTCCCCACACAATTGTTTTCCACATTTACCACTCTACCATACATGTGCACAAAAAGCAACACCAGGCACTCTCTTTTCTCTTTCCTCTCCTTTGACCTTTTCTTTAGATCCACTGGCTTCTCTCTCATTTCCAGCCAAGGAGTATGTAAGCAGCACACAGCATTTGCCAAAAGTGGCTTTACTTTGTCAGCAAATGAAAAAATATCTCTTTTTCTGAAGATTTCTTGGAGTAGTTTGTTACCCTTCAAGTGACCTGGGCTTCTCACAGAAAGCAGAAGACATAACTGACCAACAGGGAAAGGAGACAAGAAGGTCTGGAAGAAAGAAAGATGGAACGTCCTAAAGGGAAACTGGATTTGACTCTGAAAACTGCAGACAAGACAGATGGGGTCCAGAAAAACCAGCCTGACATCTGCAACCTGGAAATGCAGTACACATTTGGTCCTGAAAAGAAAGAATTTGGGGAAAGAGAGTCAGATTTAGGGTTGCTGTCACTTTCTAGAAGTCAGAAAAAACCCAAAGACTGCATTCGGCACTGCCCATCACAGATGCACCTGTCACACTGGATAGTCTCCAGTCCCATTTTCCACCTGGGTTCAGGCTGGTGACTATTCAGAGAAGCCACCTGGGAAACACAGACCCTGCCCAAACCTTTCAGCAAGAGGTCACATTGCACAGCAGCACAGACTCCTCACAGCTCAGGCAAAGGACAGATGAGGGCATGGAGAAGTTTCCACCAGGGGGTTGCTCAAAGCCTGAGCACAGATTAAAGAAGAACAAGCTTCTCCATGACAGTAATTGCATTGCAGCAGGGGAACATGCAGTTAATGGCATGAAGCAGATCTGAATTTAGTTTGGAGTAAAAACTAAAGACACCACTCTCACTGAGCACAGGTTGCTATTGCTGCTCTCTTTGCCATTCAAATTTCACATGCAGTTTTTTTTCAACAAACGTCTGCTCATCTCTGGTGTTCATTTACTACCCTTTCCACGCATTTGTTTTTGGAGATACCTACAGGCTTGAGTGTACAGGACAGGTTTCAGTATTCCTTCCCTACGGCCTGCAGCCCCAATCACGTGTATTTGCACTGACAATTTAATCACATTGCACTGATTTGTCATAAGCGATCACTGACTGGTACTAACGACGTTCCCATTGATTGCTCTGAATGGAATAATTGACAGTGACTGAAGGTCAGGCTGACATGGCCAAGATGAAACATCAGTAAAACTATACAGGTTTTCTTTCCATACATGTACTATAAATTATTTTGAAGGTGATTCATATGAGCTTACAATGAAGTCTAAGAGTATAATTGTCTTTCATTACTATGCAAATTATTCAAAAAAAATCATCTAAGATCTAGTCCTATTGATGATACACTGCTTTATCTTCTTTCTCCTCTGACAATTCACATCTGCAGCATACAGAAGTCAGATTATTATCTATACCATTATTAACTCCACTTACTTTTCAAGGTGGTAGTTGTGGTTTTTTTCTTCAGGCAGCTATTTTGACACACAATACTTAGAAACTGTAGAATTCAAAGACAGAAGACAACAATTACTTCAACTTTCTTCACACACTTCCAAGGCAGTGTTCAAACTTTCCAAGTGTGATGGATAACTAATATAATTACACTAAACTTGGAAAGAAAGCAGATGGTATAAACCAGGCAAATGAGATACGCACCAGAAATAGTTATCCGCTAAAAGAATAATGTAGCAGTGTGGGGTTTTTTAAAGATGCTTTCTGAAATAGATTCACTATCATATATTACTTTCTACTTAAGAGCTCAAAACTAAGCATGATCAGCATCTACTGAATTACCCAAGAAGAAATCTTGCATTTTACAGCTGTACTCTCAACTACAGTAATGATTATTTTCTTTAAGAAACATACAGACATTTTAAGAATCAATACTGCAGATTACTTACCCAGCAGCAAATCACAGCATGCCCTCTGCATAAGTCACTTCTGAAAATAAAGTTGTCACAACTGTCCATTAAAATAGACAATGCTCCACATTAATCTTTCCTGGGATAATATCCTTTGACCATGTGCTACTGCAGAACTCAAACAACTCAATTTACTAAAGACCAGCCTCCAAAAAGGCTCTGGGGATTAGACCAAAAACCAAAAAAAGGCACAAAATCTAAACCCACTTTATCCAAAATGTGCTTCCCTCTTCAAACAAACAAAGACAGGATCTAAAATTTAGGTAAAATGAAATTTAAATCTCCTACAGATATATACACAAATGTTCAGAAAGGATGTCATTGGCCTGTGCACAGTTCTCGTCTGCAGGAACAGCCTCCCCTGGGATACATCACGTTTTGGCAACACATACTTTCAAGTTGCTTCTGTTAACTAAGATCAGCTGTGAGAAACATCACTGTGATAATGATTTTTCCTTTGTCCATGCTATCATACTATCTGCATTTTGAGGGCGCAGCTGAGATTTTGTCAAAAGGGAATTCTTCATATAAGCCCTTGACACCCTAAAACAAGTAATTCATATGGTTTCCAAAGATTCACTTCCAAGAGAGAGCTCCCTGCTTTCATCCCTTAAGGCTTGATGTACAAGGAGTATCATGGGACTGGGGAGCCGCTGACCCTCGATGAGCACAGAGTGAACAGTGAAATGCCTGCAGGGAAGATCTCAAACATGAGAACAAACAGTGAGTCAGAGCCCACAGCCAAGAAGAAAGGTCTCTGAGCGAGTTGCCCAACTGCCCCCCAGCACAGTCAGGGCACAGCAGGTGGCACCGGCTGAAGGAATTTCATCAGCCGTGGCCAACACATTGGCACTCGTAACAACAAAAATACAATCAGTCTCTGACAGATATTCCCCAAATAGGAAAGTGTTCCATTCTTCAGATAATCTGTTTATTGTAAGCAGCTATGGGAGATCCCCAGGACCGTTGGTTGGATTCTGCCAAGCTCCTGCCCCACTCAATAAAAATCCTTAAATAGTATTGCACTGGGAACCTGATTTCTCATTCTGAAATTCTGCTCATCTTCAAAACACACTGGACATTGAAGGAACAGACACATCTGAGTGCTACATGAGCTATTGTGATTTTGCCCTTCTTAAAAAGACACTTGTTTGTTTATTACAATAGTTATAACTAGTATCTTAACTGTTGAGTGTTTTTAAAAAGCCTGTTTCCTATCAAGTATCTTAGGTTTTATTTCAGAGTCAAGTCTGACCCACTGAAGCAAAAAATACTTGCTTCAATTAAGAGCTTTGCCATGGTAAGGACCACTGGTTTCAGTCCTGAATTATTTAAAGCTGAGAAACCACAGCTCAGGAGGGGTTTACAAAGTTTTTGAAATTATAAAAGAGGTAGAAGAAACACCTTGCCCATATCACGCTCTTAAAGATTGTTACAAACCCCTAAAGTCACCAGCTCAAGGGAACCATTGTGCTATTATCCAAGGAAGGGAAACTTTTCCTCTAAAGTATCACCCAACACCCACAAATTTTCTCGTAGTTAAGAGTGTTTTCTGTGATATTTTAATGTGCTCATGCGTGGCTGTTGATTGTCTCAGCCTTGCTGGGATTGCTTGAGGGGGAGCTACTGACATCTGATACCAAGGACAATTTCTGGAGCAAGGAAGATTGTTTTTCCCCCCCTGAGGATCTACATTACTTGCAGGAAGGAGTTGGGCTTGCAGGCTGAAAAGGCAGAATGCCAACTCTGCTGATATGGGACAGCACACAAAGGTAACTTGTGCGTACTCTCCGCTCCCCAGGGTTAGTTCCCTGCTCAGGAACTAACACACATGTGATGTGCCCTTGTTCAGCGACTCCTCTGACTGCAGGAGACTGTTGTAATATTATTTATGCTTCTTAGTCATCAAAGCTTTTTTTAATCCAGCTTAGGTGTGGGATCTTGGGGCCAGGTGAATAGTGGGGTAGAAAAAAACAACCATGCACGCACTCTGCAGCGGGTCTTTGTCTTCTGCAATTCAGGCTTGATTGGAGGGTGCAGTCTGGTGGAATGAGCTCACTCAGTATCTCAGAGATCAAGGACTTGGTAAATCCCAAATGTGACCACTGAGTAAGGCTGGCTGCCTCCCTGCAAACCAAGCACAGCTACATCTCCATCTGAACTCTGCTCACATACTAATCTCCATCCAGATTTAGCTTCAATTTGCCTCTTTGCCACAGGTAGAAAGTTCTCTGTCTTGTACATTGCTGAGGAAGGCACAGACATTAAAAAAAGGGTTCTGATTTCAACTCTGTCCATTATGCAAATGCAATTAAGGTACATTATCTTCATTTGGTTTAAAACCTTTAAAACACCTTGAGCAGCCAGCCTAATTATACTTTCTTCATCATGTCTTAGGTTTCAAACACTCCTTGCTTTAGTGTAAAAAAAAGACTAACAAACACGCAGAAAACCTTCTCATCAATATTTCTCAGATAAAGAGTAATAATCTTTTACACTTATTTTGCCCATTTATTCCAAGGAAACGCTTTACAAGTTGTGACGCCAAGATCATTTTACCTACATCTGGGATGGAATGTCACAACAGTTTAATCACACAGCAACACCACATAACATTTGAGGATCAGGCATGAGGAACAATATAACTCTAATTGAAATTACTGGGGGAATTAAGGCATGCAGAACATAATTACTTATACTGGATTTTGGCCAGTGCAAACTGGAGCACAAGCCAGGACATGAGGTCCAGCCACCTACTTCCTACCAGAAGTGCCATGAACACAAGTGGCAAGATCCCAGAGTGTTACATCCTATAAAATATGGCCTTTCTAGAGAGAAAATAGCCACGGAACAAGCTCCAACTTTAATGTAGCTCTAATGCTGAATAAAAATAGAAAAATCTTACATCATCTACTAAACACAAACAACATCTTCATGAAAATACACACTAAGTACTGATTTGGCAAACTGCAGCTTGTTTAAGCACTACACACCAAGCATTACACCAAATTCTAGACAAAGTCTAATGAACCTCTTTCATCAAACCTCCCTGGGCCTCAAGAACATCAACATGATTCTTTATTGTGGAAATAAATCTGTTCTAGTGGGATCAAATGTCTCTCCAGCCTTGCAGACAGAAGTGCAATAGGGAAAGCAGAGCAAAACCCCAGTATCTCATACAATTTTTATGCACTCAGACACCCCTAGAAATACGTCACTTGTTCAGAAATAGTTTCTCTTCTCTCTCCCTGTGTGGACAGGTACCACCATCTTTACTGCAAGTCACCACTGAGTGTCCATGGATGTTCTCCAAGTAGTTCCTTTCCCATTATGGTTTTTGATGGAGCACAGCACTCCCTTATTCAAGCAACCCATTCCTTTGGGGCAGACACCCCCATGGCTGTGTGCAGAGAAGCCACTGGAGGAGAAAAAGGAGTCAAGGGAAGGCCGTGGAGCTGTACAGTTGGGACCCATCTTCGGCTCTTCCAGCACAGTTTATTGTAATCTCTGCACCACCAACACCCAATCATTAAACAGCCTGCTCTGGTTTTAAGTGGCCAGCTCTAAAATAGGAATGTGATTTTATCACAGAGATAATGTTTGTCTACTTTTGTAGATGTCCTTGGGATCTAAATCTAAAATGAGTGCTAAGCATTACTGTTATTAAAGCAACAAAACACGTCCTAGGAGCAGATACAAAGGAGGGATTCTCAGAGCACAGAAAAGCATTAAAATAAGGTCACATTCCTTAGAGTCCCACGGGATCTGAAATATAGATGCTGTGAGTAGCGAGCAACTAATTAGTTCCGAGCAACTAATACATGGTGCAGTGCTAACACACAGATACACAAACATAGCCCCATGTACACAGGCAGAGTATGACTGTGTTTTTAAATATTTCATCTTGCAGGCCAATTATCATAGGGGAACTGATACGTAAAATTGCCAAATTCTCAATTATGCTGTGCTTTCTTCAACTCATTTCCATTTTGACCATGAAACTCTGTGCAGCCCTAAAACAAGTCATCAGTTACAGTAAAATGAAATTCAATGATGGTGGGGCGTTTAATGCAAGAATAAAATCCCTGGCTGAATTCTTTGCTCCAAAGGATTAAAAACGGACATGTAAAAAGTACTTTTTATCAATAACAGACAAGGAGGCAATTTTTGCCAATTTATATATATCTTCACAGCATCACAGAATGGGTCAGGTTAGAAGGGACCGCAGTGGGTCATCTGCTCAAGCAGGCCGAGGATTGAGCCCAGATGGTTCTTGAATATTTCTAATGAGGGAGACTCCACACCCTCTCTGGGCAATCTGTTCCAACATGTGGTCACTGCACAGGAAAGAAGTTCTTCCTCATATTCAGGTAGAATTTCCTGGGCATCAGTTTCTGCCCATTCCCTCTTGTCCTATTGCTCAGCACCACTGAGCAGAGCATCCTCTGACACCTCCCTCTGACACCTCCCTCAGACACTGATAGACGTGGACAAGGTTTCCTCTCCCACTTCACCTTCCTCCACGTAAAAATATTACCTGAATGCAGGTGGGAGAACGCCCAGCAGAGCTGGTCCCACACAGCCTTGGCTGATGAAGCTGCGACCCCCAGGGCCCTCCAGTTCAGGGATGCCCCAACTCAGTGCATGCCATGGCCCGAACTGCGCACCACAACAGCCCTTCCCAAGATTCACTGGGTTGGCTTTCATTTGCAAGGAAAACTCTGCCCTGGAGTTACCTGGTGGACAAGGCAGCCTAGAAACTGCTGATACCAGTGGCCACCTTAAAACCTTGACGTTTAAAAGCCTGTGAAATACAATGGTGTGAGCAGAACGACCCGGGTTATTCCTGAGACCCAGCTGCCAGCAAAGGGGAGCCAGGCCAGCTACTCCTCCCCAGTCAGCATTCCCAAGCTCATGACAGTTCTTACTTTCCCCCTAAGCCCTCTCACTCATTCTCCCCCTCCTCTACGCTTACCCTTCTCACACCTCCTCTTTCATGCCTCTTTACCCACCACTCTGCTATGCCTGAGACAATTTCCATTGCCTTGTGTCCTTCCCCAGTGGCCTTGTTATCTTCTTCCCATCCTCCTCCTCAAGCCTTGCTGTGTTCAGCCAGCCTTCCACTGGGAATCTGCACTTTGCACCCAGAAAAGGTGGATAACATTTACAAAAGGATATAAATAACTCCTGTGCTAAAGCTTTATTGACTTTCAATGGGATTTTGGATCCTTGTGGTTTTGTCTCCTTTTATTTATTTTGTCTCCCCTTTTTTTTCCTCCCTACATCACCTTTTTTTTAATCCTACTGGTTTAGTTAAAGTGGAATAACATCATATGGGATCAGCTATATACACACTTATATTGACACTATGGATTTCCACAGAGGACAAGATATAGGCTGTGAGTATAAATCCCATATAGGCCAAGTTATGGATCTGATCTGCAGTGGAAGCTGCCATTGCACAGAGGGTGAAAGGAATGTGACCCATAAAGGACAAGTACATCATCACAAAATCTGCATTTACGGGAAATCCCATCACTGAAGCACTATGTGCTATCCTGAAGGTAGGAAAAAATAGTGAGGCTTCCTCCCAGAATATTACTACATCAAGATCGGAAATGGATATATAACCTACTGAAATAGTTTATGGAAAACATTGCTTAAATTTTTGTTAAATACTGTGTGTGCCCACCATGATTTTCTATTTTCATATTATTCTATGCCAAAAAGATTAAATCTCTCAATAAAGCTATTGACAAAAGGATAAAGTGTTTCTTTAAAAACACACAGAAATATTCTATACGTGTAACAAAAGCAAAGCTCCTGTTTTCTCCCCCTTAAACATTTCTTCATAGCTCTCACCAACCTTCAGCCCTTCAAAAAGGGGGTCACCCTTTCAACATTTAGAAATCTTTCCTTTTTTTTATTTTATCCTTCCTCTGCTCTTCATCTTCGCGTCCCCAAGAAACCTTGACCACCACAGGTGTGCGAGATAAACCCACACACCACATGAAGAAGAAACGATGTGAGTTCTGCACAGCTCCACCTAAAATTGAAACCTGCCCCTGCATTTCACAGCCCTCAGCTCCGCAGCACTAATAACACAGCAGCCACCCCTGGTGGAAAGGACACCAGAAAGAGAAGAAATCTTTTTTTGCAATTTAGAAAATTACAGGATCTTTTTTCTTTTTTATGTGCAGGTTTTTTTAAGAGAACTAAAATTGTTCGAGCATAATGGAAAGTGACCTCTTTCAGGGGTATAATTTTCTGAAAATCCCTTAAAACAATAGGCTTTTCTCTACTTCACAAAAGGTACTTATCCCATAATTGACATGCAGGCATGGAATCGGTATTTGCCAGCAGTAGAACTTTTCTCAAATAAATTTGAGAATTTATTTTATGTCAGGTGCAACTGTAAATCTGTTGGATTATTATCATTTATCTGTTTAGTGCTGACAGAGCCTGTGCACAGAGTCTGCACAGCAACAGCCTCAAAAAGAAGTCTCATTTAGAGAAGGGCCAAAACTGGGAATCGAAATATCCAACATTCCCTCCTAGGGCTGCCTTAGACATTTATTCTCATCTTTAAATATGCAAGTCTCTGCTTCAGTTTCTTATTTATTTATAATAAGACACTGGTAATATTTAACACAGTGTAAGAGTAGAGAGGCTTGAGATGTAATGCATCACTGTGACCTTCAGCTGCAAGGAACTATAGAAAAACAACAAATTAACATTCTTTGCTGTACTCTCCTGCTTTCTGCTCCTGAGTAGTCTGTGCTTGTGTGCTTTACACAAAATGAACGTTTATTCATACAAAGGAGCCCAATGGAGAAAATCAAAGCTTCACTTAGTAAAACTTACTTTGATGTCACTACGTTTTTCTTCCATTAACCTTTCAACTGCCATGGACGTTCTGCCTACGTGCATTCATTTGTCCAGCAAAGTGGAAAATTGCTGGCAGGAGAAGATCTAAAAAGAAACCATCAGATGAGATAAAAAGAGAAGATTTATGAAAACCTGCTTCATAGCTCCATGCACTAGAGAACCACAAACTGAAAACTTTGCAAATTAGGGTGTTATTTATGGCCTTCAGTGTCCATGTCAGCAAAAGCCATCATATCGGTAGAGTTAAAATTCTTGGGAAAAAAAAGCTGATCAAGCCCAGAACCAGAGATGACCACATAAGGCACAGCACACTTCTAACAGAGATGACAAAGAGTTGGTTTTTTAATCGGATTGATGCCTGTTATTGGAGTCACAGGTGGTAGAAAAATAACAATCACGGAGACACAACATTCTGAAGAGACTAGAATGCTGTTCTTCAGATTTGTAGTTGGATTTAGCTTTGCCCAATGGCATTTGCTTTACTCTTCAGGTACTGCTCAACCTCTGCAGCCCTCATTCCTGGGTGCTCGAGTGCTCTGTGGGACTTCTCTGCTGCACTGCAACCACTCCAATCGCAGCTCCACCTCAGCTGACAGCAATTTCAGTGTCAGCTTCACTGGCCAGGCTCCAAGCACAGATCCATGCCCAGCCCTGAAGCTGGGGAGCCGGAATTCCGTGTCGAGCCACCCACCAGGTGCACTTGTTTACTAATACAACCCAATAAATCAAAGTTATACCTGCACCCTCAACTCTGCCTAGCTGAATCAGTGTGATGCAATTGCAAGCACTGGCTGCAGCTCTGTTTTTTCCTAGGGGAGATGGTGCACTCATCAATGTGCTTGGCTTTTCAGGCTTGTTGCCTTCCCTGCTCAGCAGGCTGCCCTTTAACATGCTCCATCTGGCAGATTGGTGGTGACACCCTTCCCCCCCTCTGTGCTGGTAGGCTTGTGACGGCCGGCTTTGGGACGCCCTTCCTCCCATCGCTCGCCTCAAGCCAGCAGAAGAGCAGCCTGCTACTCCTTATTAATTTTCCAGTAGGGAAAAACATCTTGGGGCTCCCTTCCGAGCGCATTCTGCTGCTCACGAGCTTCTGTGTGAGGCTTCTGCCTCACACGGAAATTAACTGTGCCTCTGTAAGGCTTTTTAAACAAGCTTCAACCCAGGTTTTTCTCTGGATGCCTCAGGTCTGCTCATGTTCCCATCTACTTTCCCTATTCTTTCCAGGGATTGCAGAGGAGTCAATCTACCATGGGTGGGGATGGGGACATGCAACCACCCTATTTTGTCTGCTACACCTGCACCCCTACCACCCCATCCTACTATTTTTATTTCCTACTGTTTGGAAGGGAATTTTTTCTCATTTCCATCTATCCTGTAGACTAAAAATAGGTTTATTTCCTAAATAAGCCATATCCATCTCCCATTTTCCCTTCTTAGTGTCTTTACAGGGTTTTCACGTTAGAGTGCATTGGCTTCATTTGCTTGTTTTCCATTAAGCAATCAGTACTGCATCATTCACCATTTTAGTATTCAGTCTCTTTATGAGCCTTCTATAACAGTGAAGTATTTTCCTTCCTGTTCTAGTGAAGAGACACCAACTCACACAAGGCTTTACTGAAGAGAAGTGCAACAAAGGACTGAACGAGAAATTCACACATTGTAACCCAAACCCTCATCAGCAAGCCCAGACTCCTCACATTCACCAGAACCACCTGAGCGAAGTGAAGATGGGTATGGAAAGACATCAAAACAGACAACAAAAAGTCAATACAGATCTCTGGGACAAAAAATAGGAGTGAAGGGCAGCCCCAGTGTGAGTTTCAGACTCCTCACCTGCAGTTGACACCTGGCAATTTCTCAAATTACATGGGGGAATAACTGGAGGTTTGCTCCAATTCTTTCTTCAGCCATAATAAAAAAAACTTTGGAAAACAGTCAAGAGCTGTGACAGGGCAGAAATAAAAGATGTTGAAAGGCCAACCCTCACCTTAGAGTATGAAAGTGCAGCAGACCCACAAAATCTCTCCATTCACTGTAACAAAATCATCACTGGTCATTTATAAGGGCAACGTGTTTGCTACTGAGAGCACAGAAGATTTGAAGAACTGGCTGTTCAATATTTGGATTCAGAAAGCTGTTTCTGATATGAACTGCCCTGGTGGTAACTAATGAAATAAAAATAAAACCTTCACCTTCATCCTGTCAGAGCCAGCCCTGACCTTAATTTGCCACAGAGATCTTTGATGAGTATGAAAGTGTTTCCCCCAATATCTTAGAAGGACAGCACACTGCCTAATGAGCTGGAGGTCTCAAACCCACAGGCACCACGGTAATTACAAAGGGGTATTTAATTATCTAACCCTGGCATCTAAAGAATTAACAAACCTTGATAATGAAAGGAAAGCAGAGGAAAGAAGAAATCGTCATCTAAGCCACAAAACGCTGGGAAAATCACTATAGAGACAGATTTCAATAGATTCATATCTGGTATTTCTAAAAGCTTACTGTGTACTAAAATGCCAGATGTTCACACATTATGGTTGTTATTACTGTTAACAGCATTAATTGGGAGAGAGAGGAAGTTAATCCAATTTAATTCAGGAAACTAAGTACAGAAATATGAGAAAACAAATGGAAGTCTGTAACAAGGACAGATTCCCAACATTTTGGCAACCTACACTGCTGGCACGGTCATTCCAGAAGTGGCCAAACAAGAGAAATGTCCCTCTCTAGGAACTATTTCATTTACATTTGTTCGCCACACAAAACATCAAAATAAATAAGCCAAAACAATTCTTGATGTTCAGGGCCCTGCATAGCCCCTTCTCTGGCAATGACAGAGCTCTGTGCACACTTCAACACTACTTCACTTGTCTTATTTCCTTTGAAGAGAAACTTTTGCCTTCTCAACGGCAGAAAACCACTGGTTAGTTGAATTTCAGTGCTCAAAAATAAAAGGCACCATTACATGTAGACCCCGTCTCCTTGCAAATATATGCAAATGCACGTGTATAACAAAGCAATTTACATCTGCCCAAAGCCTCAAAGTGAGCGTATTTGCTTTGATCAAAGCTTAAAATGGGATTTATCTGTAGGGCATAAAAACAATGTTTGCCTTAAAGAAAACAGCAGTGGCTTCAGATCGCTGCAATGAGGCTGTTCTGTTCGTTGTGGCATTGCTGTTTGTAATGCTGCTAAGGTTGTGTGAGCATTTCCCTATAATCCTCTGCATCCAGAAGCTTACAGCTTGCCAGTGAAATGTCTCTCCAACTTACACTTAGCATGTAAGACATTAATCTAAGCCTTTTATGTCCTCACCACATTATTTTTTTAAAACATACCCAAACCCGTGTATATCTTCATAAATTGTACTTTATTATTAACATCGGCTGCAAATTTTGCAAGATGCAAACCGAATTACCTCAAGATGTTTTAAACCAAGGCCAAAAAGAGCTGTTTTACCTGGAAAACATTTGGCTAAAACTAAAGGCCAGTAAACGTATAATGTAAAAAAAAAAAAACCCAAACCAAAACCCAAACAAAAACCCAAACAAAAAACCCCAAACAAACAAAAGAAACCCCCAAGAGTACAAATATTAAGTTGCCCATGGAATTTTTCCTTCAAATTCTGTCAGTAGAAAGAGATCTAGTTAATGGTAAGTGCATATTTTGAAGGAATCCAGAGATGGGTGATGATTGGATAACTGGTGATGGATATATCTCAAAGAAATTTTCTCCTCTCACAATAGGGAATTCCTCTGTAATGTCCAAGAAATTGAAAAAATATTCAACATTCATCAATTCATCTGACTGACAAAAGCCCACCCACACTTCTGGGTCGACAAATACTTTGGGAAACATGGGCCATTCTGTTCTAGGAAGTTCTGGAGGTCAGCTGGGAGGAGAGCTCAGTTTCAGACTGTTACTGAAAGTTATTATCTGAGGTTGCTGAGAGCAGCTTTAAGGCCAAATGGGAAAAAACCCTCACATTCAATAATTTTATGCTGCCTATTATCAAGCTGCGAAGAGGAACAGACTCTTAGGATAAGACTCACTCAGTGTTAGCTGTTTCTTTTTGTCTTCAGCACTGCAAGTTTCTTTCTTTCCCCATAAGCATCACAACACAAGGGGTGATGTTCCTCACCCAGGTAAACCTCCTACTCGCCAGCAGCCACAACCCAAGGGCAGAATTTTGTCCCATAAGTATCAATCCATTCATTAGCATTTCCAGCATCATCTGCATTTCACATGTGAAGGATGTTATTATGAACAGGGAGTCTCAACTATTGCTTAGTTAACTCTATGCGAGTGTTTCCCAGGCAGACAGACAGAAGACTGCTCATAGGCATGGAACAGTCATTGCATATTCATAAGTATCTCAACACACAATTAATTGCTGAGTGGCGAAAAAGCAGTAATGAATAGAAAAGATTTCTACTTTAACACAGAACAAAATCCATATAAAGCTCGCACTGTATGTATTACATCACCAGTGAGTGTCCTTGGCTTCACACCTGCCACACACTCATCGTTGCATCAGAAATCAAAAAGCTTTAGTTGCTTAATAAAAAGCAGAGATAGTGTCCTTCTTCATTTACTACTAACACAATCACATTAGATCTTGAACTAACTCATAATAAGCACAGATAAGTGTTGGAGCTTCTTTTTTTGATGTTGCCTTGAAGCAGTGGCAAAGTGCACAGTAATGGGCTGCAACATTATCCTATTGCTTCCCACTTCGGCACTCCAGTAACAGCTATAACCCAGCAAAGACAAGCCTGCTGATGGCTTTGACACTTCCATTTTCACTTTCTCTGTTTTGAAGCTTCTCATCATTAAATTAAGTGTACTCTGTAATTGTTGTAAAATGACTGCCAGCCACAGAGCCAGGGAAAAGCACCCCAGTTTTGTGTGGACCTCATAAAGGCATTTAATTGGCATGCAGTGGTCAGGCCAGATGAGTTTCTGTTGGATCAAAAACTACATCCCAATATGTGAAATCACAGCACCTTTCCTTCCAGTCTTATCTGGCCCAAGCTTTTTCAGATTTCCATAGTCAGATTTCCTGCAAAGTTCAACAACCTACATGAATACACTGTCCAGTGACAGTATTTGATGTTAAGTTT
This sequence comes from Cephalopterus ornatus, assembly GCA_013396775.1. NCBI lineage: Eukaryota > Metazoa > Chordata > Aves > Passeriformes > Cotingidae > Cephalopterus > Cephalopterus ornatus. The sequence continues at coordinate 213,536 of VZRE01006779.1, forward strand.
CCCAGTGTCCGAATCCTTTGTTATACTTAGGATCCAGATTTAATCAAATAGCTAGAAAATGCATTTGTATTGAATTTATATTGCTCCTAAATTAATGCATACAAGGAAAGATGTTAGAATCAGGATTTAGTACTTTTTAACCTTGAAGGTATGCCATATAATAGGTATTGATTTTATCTTTTTTTATTACACAGAAAAAATAATAAAGTATGTCTGCTGGTGAACTGTTATATGACAGAATAAATGGTTAGCAGTGTATGTTATAAAACAGCACGGTGACACCACGTATGTTTGCTTTAAAAGCTTATTATAAAAATCAATGATGATATACATCTTGGTTAGGCTCATTTTTTTCTAATTAAAGAGACAGTGTCAAAAAGAGGTTTTTGGTAGTTCAAGCTGTAATTCTTAGTTCTCTTCATCATCTGTAATATTTTCTCTTACTGAGGAGGCCTTGCAAATAATATTACTCTATCAAATTTTGTTCACTTCCACTCAAAAATAATTCTGTGTGTGGCACTGAGGTTAATGTTGTTCTTTTATGTATGATCATCTTAATGTGCAATGCTTCAGATTAAACTATCTGGTTTTCCTAAGCAGACTCTAAGGAGGAAACTCTGATAGCCTTTAAGTCAAAGAAAAATATCCATTCACCCCAACAGAGCCAGATTTTACACCCTGAAGGTATGAAAGTGGCTTCTCTCTCCTGCCAGAATGCAAGAAGAAACCAAGGGGAATAACTCAGTGGAAAGCTACATAAAAGAAAGCTGGCAGGATCTCCTCTCTAAAGGGATCCCTCCCAGCAAAAGAGAGAAATACCTTGGGAGAAATGCATTTCCATCTCCTCTGAAAGTGCATGGGAGTCATAGTACAGATTTATTTTTTCCCTTAAGTGATTCGGGTTTTAGAAGTGACTCTGGCACTCTTGTGGTTCAGAACTCCCAAATACCCCTGTGGTGCAAATGTATCTGTGGCTACTTCCCCCAGTGTTCACAGCACTTTTAGGATCCAGCTTTTCCAGACAGGTTTCATTTACATCCCTGTTGGTACTTTATACACGTACATAACTTTTCTAAAAAGCCCTTCCTGTACCTTAAATATCCTTGAAACATTTCTTTTGATAGTTGCCCCTTTTAAGCTGATTGGTCTTCCATCAAAATGAAATATATCAAAACTATTTCGTTATTCACCCAGAAAATTCCCTTTCAGACACTATCATCTTTCTTTCCTGAATTCCACCTAATTTGTTAACCTGTTTCTATTATTGAACTACCTGTAGATAAATACTATTTTCCAAGGCAGAAAAAGGTTTTTTGCACAGAGGGAATATTACCTCTCTGGCTTCCAGACAAAATGTCATTGGCATCCTAAAGCCCCACTCACTAAGATCTGCATAAAACTGATTATGGGTCATGGATCCTCAGCAGAGTGGGGATGGTGCTGAAGCAGGGGATACACAGGGGCAACAGTCACACACCCGGAGAGGAATGTTCAGGCTGGCCACTGGGGAAAGCAGCACAGGCACACTTTGCAAGAGAGGTTGTGAAATCTCCGTCCTCCGAGGATTTGGAGACTTGCCTTGACCAGGTCACAGCTGACCAGGCCAGCGTTTGTGATCTTCCCGCTCCGAGCAGGTCCAACTCAAAACCTCCAGACCTCCCTCCCAATCAGCACTTCCATGATTTGAAGATCACTTTTCCATGGTGTCCTCTGTATGTCCTCTGTGTTCATACTGTTCACCTGGCATCACTTCTGCTGAGTCTTCAGGTGGTGCCATACCAACTACTGCTTCCAGAGGAACAAAGGGGAAGCCATGTCAAAGTTTCTTGCCCACTCTTCTAACCTGTCCCTGCCTGTCCTTTAACTTTTACTTCTTCCTTATTAAGAAAGACATTTTAAAATTTTCTTCTTTTTTAACTTGCTTCCTTTTCCTTTTCAATTCTTTGCTATGCAAGCCACAAAATGCAAAGCAATGCCTGCTAGGCAACAGAGCCCTCTCTTACAAATAAATCCATTTCTGCATTTAGATACAGTGTTCCTCCATTTGAGAACCAGCAGTCCACAGAGCCAGTGGGTGGTCAGACCTCATACACTGTCTCTGTAGTGTCTTTAGTTTCCTCTCGGCTTCTAAACAGGCATGTGGTTCTTGGTCAAGGGAACCAGAGAGAAAAGCCCACTGTAGTTCTGCCTTAGCCCTCCTGGGACCTTGGCATCACGCAAGAAAGGCGGCAGCTTAAGAAGCCTTCCTTTTCCATCTAGTTACCATCTTCCTGTCTCCCTGTATTCTTCAGACAGCAGTCTGACAACACAGATAACTAGAGTGACCTATACAGACCTCTCAGATATATCTGGATCTTTGGAGAGATCCAAATGAAAAAAAAAAAGTGTGGTCTCACTTGTCTTAAGATACCTTTTATGAGAACTTGAGCCACAGACCATGTGGCATTTTGTGTTACTACCATTTAACTACGCTCCGATTACCTTATGGGTTGCACTCAGTAAGCTCTAACAATAGTCTTGCTAAATCATACTACACACACATATTAATACCCTTCTGAGAATATAATGATGACATTTATAAAGGCAGTAAGTTATCAGACATAATTTTAAAATATGAGATATGACTACAGCAGTATTTTATCTTTTTTTTGAACAAAAGTGTACCTGGGGGGATACACAGAAGCATCTTGCAAAAACCATAAAGGTACTTGCTTTCAGAGATACAAGAAATCTGTCTTTTTATCCGTGGCTGAGCCTCAACAACTTGATTTAACCTTTGCTAGCACGACAGTGTCAGCTCATATCCCATTTCCCCTTACTCCATCTCCTAAATCTGAATGTTCTTCGAGGCAAAATTCACAAGTGTCGAGGGTTTGGAGAGTCCTGGGAATGGGAAGTGCTGTCATTAGGACTACGAGCCATGTTTCAATGCGTACTTTGTACGTTTTTAGAGCTTACTTCCTCCTCCTGGTCTTAAATCTTTGTTGAGAAAAGACTGTGACTCGGAATGATAAAGTGTGTGAACTGAGGGGATTGTAGTGTCCTTAAAAGAAGAAAGAGAAAAAAATGGCACAGCATTCTTTGCAATGGTTATTATCAACAGCCATCCTTTGTGCCTGAGCACTCGTGAAAGCATAAAGTAACTGCGATACATCCCATCTCTATTGATTCAGAAAAGGAAGGTAATTGATTCACCCTCAGGATTTCCTTTAAAAGACACCGGATAAGAATTATCTCTCCTATATCATATCACAAAACACACTAAACAAAGCTACTTGAAATTTGTATACTGTCATCCATCACTGCAATCCCTGAGCTCTTTTCAAGTATAATTGAGAGTAGACAGTTTTATTTTTGAGGTTGTTGCAGTGTCTCCTCTTTCCTCTTTCAGGGTAAAAACCTCCACTTGTAGTATTTGGGAAAGGTTGGCTTGGAGTGAGGGAGGATTTGTTATTTTGCTGATGGAATTGAGTTTGAGGCTTAAAAAGATGCATCAAACTAAACAAAGTAACACTGAAGTCAAAAAAACATCGGCCCCTTTGCCCCATTCCCTCCATCCTGGTTTCTGCCTGAATCCTTCGTTTCAGGGCATTAAAACTTGCCCAAGGGCTGAGATAGATGTCCTATGTATGGAACCATGGGTCACACAAAGTCTTATCCTCAGCAAATGCAGATCCAATGCTACCATGATAATTCATACAAAGGACTCCATTTTTAAACCTCCTGAATTATCCTTTTCTACAGATTTGCATATTTTTAACACATCTTGGCATATAACCTATAAATGCTGGCCTTGTTTCTGAAATTCTGTCAGCTCTCCTGCTCTGTATTATAAAACATCAATCCCATGACAGGGATGCCTTGCTTCCAGCCACTGGCACTTGTAGCTACTTATAAAACCTACTAGACATTAGGACATAAAATTCTATGATAACATTTGAAAATTTGACCTGATGGAGTGCAACTTTATCTGATGGACAAAGAATTGGAGAAATGGACAAAGAATTTGGAGAAAGCTGGCGTTCTGGTCTATAGGCTCCAAAAAAGGTTGATCAGAGATTTCATGAATGGCAGAAGGGGTTACAAACCACAAGAACCAAAGCCAACAGCTCCAGCCTTAAAGGTCTTCCCACAGTAGAAATACACATCTCCAAGTTATTCTATGCAGGACAGCAACTGATAGCCAAGAAACTGCCTTCCATAATTAATGTGCTGCTTTTCTAGATGAGTCTCTTCCCTGCAATATTTTTAATTTCTGACAAGTTTAAAAAAAGGAGAAGGCCTGAGTGCTCAGACTGGCAGATTGCCTGAACGTACTCAGAATCACTGGCTGATCTCGTGTTGTCACCTGCTGCCACCTTCCCATGGGGAAGCAGATGTCCCAAAACAAATAGTCCTGCTGGAGGGGGAACGGGAAAGTCAGGTGAGCAGCTCAGAGCTGCCATTTCTCAGGCCATTAAAGGCTGATCAAGCACCCCTTTTGGAAGATACAGTGGTACCCTACCAAATGAGAGGAACTGTAAATGTGCATGCCACATTAGTCCACTAGACCTTGGCAATGTGAGAACAAAGGGAAATACACGGAGAAATCCATCTTCTGGGTGGTGCTGAGCAATAGGACAAGAGGCAACAGGCAGAAACTGATGAACAGGAAGTTCCACTGGGACATGAGGAAAAACTTCTTTCCTGTGCAGTGACTAGAACAGGTTGCCCAGAGAGGGTGTGGAGTCTCCATCACTGGAGATATTCCAGAACCATCTGGATGCAATCCATGTGCTCTGGGATGGCCCTGCTGGAGCACGGAGGCTGGACCAGATAACCTGCTGTGATCCCTTCCATCTTGACCCATCCTATGATTCTGTGATACTATCCAGACTTGCCTCCAGCTTGAGCCGAGTGGGGGTGAGGAATATCTAATTTACATCAGCCCCTTTTTTTTCTGTAAATTGTCTGTGAACAATTCATGAGCGTCCTGACTTTATCACAGCAGACAGTGAATATTACCTGAGATTAGCCATTGAATACTCTCTAGTCTATGACAAGTTTCCAAGTATTTGATTGTGTAAGATACCAATGTGGACATGGTAAGACATAAGTCACACAACGTATCTGTTCCTCGACTGGAAAAGACAAGTTCAGAGTCAGATTTCTAGGGTGAACAGTCACAAGTACCCATCCTAAATGTTCCTTCTGGAAATATTTTTCAATCCTCCTATCTCAGTGCTAACTGCAGCCAGAAAACCCACTGGCTAGTACATTTATAGATAACAAATACAAAAAGAAAATAAACAACTAAAGCTGATTTACTGTCATATCTAAAAGAACATTTGAGCAAGCTTACACAGTCCTGGGAACCAAACCAAACTCAGGCAGAGTGGCTGCCTTTGGAAAGCACACCTATGACTGATTCCAGCTGCTAAACACGGACACAGGGACTTTAACCTCTTTCAGGCACCAGCACAGGAATGATGCGTGGCTAAACAGCTTACCCAGCTCCAGGTTTGGGTGTGTGTGGGAAACTAGTGAAAAAACACGATTATCCTAAATATGTTCTCCTCTAAACACATACGCAGCAAATTCCTCCTTTCCCTTTGGACCCTGCAAGAAAGTAGGAGAAAAATCCAATATTTTTTTGTAGAGCACTGGAACTCCTGCAAACCCTCATTAAAGGCCACAGAGAAACCATACATTTTAATGCCTGCAATGTGCTGATGCATTCCTCTTTATTACCTGGAAATAATAAAGCTGTTGTGTACATTATCTGCATGTAGGCTATCTCTGGCACACTCCAGGCATGCCTCTTGGTAGGTAGGGATAAAATAGCCAGGGTGAAATAAGACTTTTAAATCCACATAGAAATGCTGGCTGGAGATTGCCAGCAATTTATATAATTCATTCTCCTGCCTTATAGGTGATGCATATCATTAATGGGCAAATACATTTGCCTGTAGACCAACACCCAAAAGTACTCCTGATGGCTACAAGAGGCATGGAACAGGCCCTAAATATGCTAGTACAAATATAAATCTGTCTTCAGTTGAGCTTAATCATACATACAGCCTAAAGCTTGGCTCTTAGGCAACATTTTCAGGCTAATCAAGAAGACAGGACATTCCAAGCACTAACAGTTCCTCACTGCAGAGATGCCATAAGGCATCATAATTCACCTCACTCTGCACAGGTGAGAGCGGTGAGGGGGATACTGATGACTGCCCATCTATACTGGAAACAACAGCCTGCTTGGATGAGCCAAAATTTCATCAAAAGTTAAAAAAAAGTCCACCTGATTCTGGCTTTTGGATGTGTACAAACAATAAAAGGTGGATGGACACTTATGGAAAAGGGTGTTAGAAGCAGTGAAATTCCCTGTTGCACAGTGTCCTACCTCTGTGCTCCAATTACCCTGTGGGGAAAGCGTGGTTCTAAGGGCAAATTTGTACCTCTGAGCAAAGTCTAGTGAGCACAATAAACACACCCTGCCTGGCAAATTTGCAAGAACAATTTGTTCTTCACATCTGCAAGAACAATTTGTACATCTCATCATGAAAAAGACTAGCAAAAAAATTTTTTTGTTTGTTTGTAAACAAAACACCTTTCTAGAATTGCTATGCCATACACGTATTTTTGCCCATCTATTTTTAATCTTCCCTTAAGGAAACATAAACTCCAATACACAAACTATTAATTGTTTAATCTTAAGCTCCTCAAAGGGCTTCATAGACTCTCCCTATGCATTACAACAGGCTGTGCAAGGTGCAAGGCTGGGTGAGTGCCAGTCCCAGGCTCTTCCTAACATCAGGGATCCCCATGTTTCCAGCTGCAATGTGAAGAAGTGCACAGTCCACAACAATTTTTAAGAGAATGCATTTTCAGTCCCATAAATAATGCATAGGAAACATACACTTTGCTTGCAACCTTGCGGGAGAGCCGTGGTTGATACACATGCTCAGTAAGGCTGCAAGGTCTGAGCCTGTCACCAAGGAGCAGCCTGGGATGGATAATCAGCTCAATGAGACGAAATTCCCAACTACTTTTCTCTTAACATTAATGAGAACCATACAGCAAAGGTCTGACTCTAAACCAGCCTCCTGCAGATGGTTATCTTCATCAAACTACAGCAGACACGTGCCAGTGCTGTACAAACACAGCCAGGAGGAAGCAAGACAAGAAAAACTTTTTTAAAAGAATTTTGTGGGAAAATGGCTAATCATTCCCAGGCTTGAGTGAAACACAGGAATCCCTTACTCTGAATTATTTCACCTCTCAATGGAGCTGATGAAGGAAAGCAGAATTTCAATGCTTTGAAAGATTTTCTACTGCCAAATGGAATGTAAAATCAGTGACTTTGGGGTAATTTTGTCAGGTTTGAGATGCCATGGCCAGGAGCTCTCCAACTGTTCGACAAAACAGAGATTAGTTCTCGGAGCTTTTTACCTAATATTTTTCCCCTCTTTGCAATATTACGCTGTGTGTTGGGACATCTGGTCCCACTGTGGGAAGGTGATGGAGTCTCCTCGCATGAGGTGAGGTGGATCAGGAAAGCTGCCAGCAAGGTTTGCTCTCCATCCCGGCTTTGGGAGGTGCAGGATGGGGAGTTCCACATGTCTCCCCTTCCAGAATGCGTTAGGTATGAAAAATGGCTGCGTGTCACCTATTGTTCTGTGCAATTAATCATCTGGCTGAAAAAGACAGGGACTGGTTGCTCTCCAAATGACACAAACACATGGCTGTTTAACTCCTTCGGACAAACAGGCCCCTTGGTTGAGAATGGCCTTCCCGTTCATAGCCAGGGACAAATAAACACACAAAGTACCCAGGTCATCTGTCACCCACAGAGCTTAAATGCACTGTCTGACAACCATTCAGGAGACAAAACCTGAAGCAAGGGGCTTCAGTTCTGATCCCCTTTTACAGAGGATGTTGGATGAACAGCCTCCTTCCCTAGTTACTTCTCACTGAAAAAAATAAAGGAGCCCACAGTCAGGTCCAAAATTTCCCTTTAGTCCAATCCTCCCTGATTCTCAAGTGTCACAGCTTGAACTGTCGATCCTGAACTGTTAAAACGGCACTTCAGAACTAACCGTGATTGTTTAGAGTCCAGAATATAGAAACCTTCAGCATGGATAGAAATTTTCCACTCAGGTCCCACTTTGGATACCCCCAGACAGCACCCCAAGTTACATCTTCATCTGACCACACCCAAAGTTCATTATTTGGTTCTAGAGCTTTGGGTTGCATGCAACACTTAAATTACCAGCAGTTTGATAACAGAAACAAATGCTGACTGTTTGGCTACTAATTAGTCAACAACGATGAAAGGAAAAGAAAATAAAGGAAAACTTCTCTTCTCTGACAAGCTGTCACAAGGATATGAAGAGCACAAATAACAAGTAGCTCCTCTACAGCACGAGACAACACGACAGCTCATTTCAAAGCATGATTCAAACCGTCTCACAAAGGAGCAAACTATGAGTAGATAAGTAGCACTCTGCCAAGGAAACAAGAGGCACGGGAGAGTCCCAAAATCTTCATAGTCACAGCAGATCAGTTACCAGAGAGATGGTGAGAGAAGATGAAAAGTGGAACTAGTTTGCAGCAACAGTGCTGTCCAACATTGCAGCTGCCACCAGCAAGACAACAGGATTAACAGACGGTGTTTAGAGGTTTAAGAAAACACTGGGCTTTAAGCAGTTGTTTTGTGAACAGTAACGGTAAAAGGAATTACATTCGCCACCAACTCTACTGTGAGTCCCTAAACCTCTTCAGCACCCACTCCTGAGACACCCTTACTCTGTGCGCAAAGGAGCACAGTGCTCATTAAAGCCAGTTCCCCAAAACGGAGGCTGGAAGAAGCCATTCTTCTGCCTAGAGAGCTCAGCAGGTGAGCAGGAAGAGCAGGAACCCTGTTGGCATCTCTTCTCTCCATTCTGAGGTACTGTGTCCCACTCAAGTCTGCTGCTGCTTGGTGTCCAGCCAGAAGGACACGGCACAGCACTTCTTGTGGCACAGAGGAGGATGGAGGCTCTGCGCTGCCCAGAAAATGCACAAAAAACAATGTGCCACGTGGCAGCAAACATGAGAGTGGGCAGAGGAAGCCCAGATGTCCCACAAAGCCCAGATGACCTTGTGTCCTGCCCTGAGCTCCTCAGGAAAGCCCCAAAATGCAAAAGCATTCCAGGTCACATCCCTCCTGGCTCTCATCTGTGAAGCAATATCAGTCCCCTGCATAAGAGTGTGAAAAAACACCAAAGTATACACCAAAAAAACAACAATTCCAGAGGAGTGAATTCCAGACACATTGCAAGGAGGCGTTCGGGGACTTGGCAGCAGCACAAGCCTGATTCAAGGTCCTGTGATAAAAGTGAAACGAGCTCACATCTCATCGCTGTACATGCAGTTTATGAGCTGACATATTATTTTACATGGTACACTCACTCCATCTCAGATGAACATAGAGCAAATAAACCCTTGAAGGATTCCTGTGAACTGTACAAATACTGGAATCAGACATTAGCAAGACACCAGCCTTCAGAAATGCAGATTGGGAATCACACACATACACCAAGGAGAACCCACAGCATTTAAATGAAGTCACCACACCTGCCATGTAGGCACATCCATGCTGATATACTGCAGTATTTCTACACAATTATTTCATTGGTTTGGGGTTCAGCAGTTTGGGGACCAAACTCTTTCAGATTTTCCAGTTCCCTTGGCAAACTCCCAGGCTGATTAACAGGAGGTGACCAAGGGCTGGAGGGAAGCCCCTGAAGCTCTTAGTGAAAATTGACTGTATTTTATATAATAGAAAGCAGTTTCATCTATTACCATCCTGTAAAATACATTTCGTTTATAAAAGTGCAAATCCTTTTTTATCTTCTGTAAATGGAAGACAAAGGCCTTTGCTAATCCAGGTGTTAAAACACTCTATAGCTGCCAATTAGGCAGCAGCAGGAAAAATACAGATGAAACAATCTATATCCCTGGTAATGATCTCCCAACTGCGGTCAGGACAAAAAACAAACACCTTCTGGGAGGTCATCTGTTGACAGACATTCTGAAGTTATTGCTGACGTTCAATTTGAGAAATATTCAAAAAATTTCTAATTGGAATCATGGAGCCCTGTTTCCTACCTGACCACCTTATGTCAATACTATTTCAATTTATATGCCACACTTTGTAGTGAACTCTATTCCGAAAGCAACCCTGATGTAACACAGAACTGCTGCCTTTGGGAGAATAGTGGGAATGATTTCTTACCAAAACATCATTTTTATATGACATTTCATAAGCAGCCAAATGCACAGCTAGAAACTAGGATCTCTGAATTTCCATCATTTTGGAGAATTTCAGTTGAGACTACTTTGAAGTTAATATAATATTGACTTTCCAGCACTGATGATTGAACTGTTGGGATATAGTCAACGATCCAGTGTTAATATTTCACTTCTCTTCTGTACCTTTAATTTTTAAAGATACCCACAGTTAAAGGACATGAGGTTGCAGAAGCAGGGACTGGGACTCCTAAGGCTTGTGTTTCATTCCTGATTGCAGCCTTTAATCTTTGGGGCAAGCATTACAATAGAAGCTTCTTCCTGTTCATATCAAAAGGAAAGCATATACATTATTACACGTACAGTAGCTTGATTTCATAACACAGGTATTTCCCATTTGACTTACAATGAAGGTACACTTTGAGCTAGATATATTTTATTTTTTAAAATCACTAGTGTAGCCTTCAAAACTGGGTTCAAGTCTGTCACTGATCTCAGGTTTGTGCGCCAAGCTGCATTACTTATCTGTGCAGATCCTTATGTGTTTGGTGAATAATGAGTATTTTACATTCCTATACTATCCTGAAGAGGCTTTTTCTCCTGAGAGAGTGTTTCTGGCAAATTAATAATTCAGGGATGTTTTCATGGTGGTTCTTTCACCTTTATTTATTGCCCTGACTGGAAGAGACAAAATTTCCCTTTGGAGAACAAAGAGTAAGAACATATCACTTAGAACAGCTGTTTCAAAAAAAAAAAGGGATTTTCAAGTCCCAAATTACCTTTACCTCTGCTGGTAATCTGTCTGCATTATTTAGAGTTTATATTTTAAAAAGTAATAATAGTAGAAAATGCCAGGATCACAAGTAAATAAGGTTTGACAAAATATTACTAGTGTAATAAAGACCAATTGCTTCTTATTTCATATTTCCTTATATTTATGTGCTTTCACAGATTCAAAGAGGCAAAGAGTTGCTGCACAGCAGCTCTGGGAAAGTTCAGGATACTGGCAGCAAAGGTACATACCAACATAAGGTGGTAACTCATACCATCTCCAAACCTGCTCCAGCACAAGTCATTTCAGTGCACACCTCTCTCTGACAGCCCATGAAATATTTTGCAGCATCAGTACCATGAGCCCTTTTTCATCCCCTCAATAAAAGGCACAACAAAAACAAATTATAAGAAATAGAAAAGAATTTCTCATGGAGATGAACAAACACAGACTTTCACAGAGTGACAGTGTCCAGTCATAGAATCCTAGAATTGTTTGGATTGGAGGGGACCTTAAAGATAACACAGTTCCACTCCCTGCTATGGGCAGGGACACCTTCCACTAGACCAGGTTGTTCCAAGCCCTGTTCAAACTGTCCTGGAACACTTCCAGGGATGGGGCAGCCACAGCTTCTCTGGGCAACCTGTGCCAGGGCCTCACCACCCTCACAGGGAAGGATTTCTTCCTCTGAAAATGTACAGGCTTTCTAAAATGCAGTTTTGAAATGAAAAGACAACTTCTACAATCCTAAGTTTCTATCAGTTTTATTCACATATTTTGCCAACTCAAAGAGTGAACCCAGTTCCTCTTCTCTATGTGAAGCTGGATACACCATTAATCTAAAAGTAGCTAAGTATTCTGACCAAGGACGACTTCAAATTGAGATAGCATTGGCAGTCAAAGAAATCTTCCCTATGAAATAAACCTCCTGAGATCCCATTAATGTAGACATTTAACTTCAGCAAGTTCAGTACGACTTTGTTTCTTGAAAACATCCTATCATTAGAAAGCTGGACCTCCTGCACCCCCTTCTGCCTCCAAAGCTCTGCTCAGAATAAGCACTGTCAGTAAATTAAATTGGTTTAATAAAGTGAACTTTTACTCCAAAAGAAGTGGAAGAGTTCCTGTGAAGTCTTTCAGGGAGATCACTGAAATTCACGGTTATATCCTTAAGTTACCTCAAGTAACTTGTGGCAAGCGCCAGTATAAAACTCTAAGAAGTATGAAAAAGGAAACATCATCATGGTACTAGAGAAATTCCACATGACATGAAGGTCGAAATGCTTGGGTGGATGATTTGTAGCATTTTTATACCAATGTTTGTCACCAACACCCTACTTAAAATAGCCCATTCTGGCAATCCTGCTGCTACCACAGCTCTGTCAAGAGAGAAAACAAGTTGGTAGTGATTACAGATATTTATTTTTTGACATGTATAACAAAATATGTCAGTATGATATGTGAAGAAAAGGAACAAGGGGATAGATAGCAAACAACACCCTGAACAACAGAACAGGTTTCTAAGGTTTGATGCAGTGCCCTACTAAGCTGCTGTGTCCTTAAACGGCCCATTGCAATGGGCTAGAAAGTGTGTCACTTCATTGGGCCACTTCTGTTTTTAGGCCTCTTCTGAGACTGCTGATGAGCACAGAAATTAATGACACCTTTTTTGGAAGGTTTGAGGAGAGGAACACCCTTGTGCGGGGATGGGGGGTGAGGCCACCAGCCTCCAAGCAGCTGCAGGCCACAGTCTGAGTTTGACCTGGATACATGGAACCTAAAGGTGCCTCTCCCACATGAACACCTTCACCTAATGCTTGCTCCTATCTTTTCTTCTTTCCAGAGATCTTTTTCTGTGGGTCATGTGTTGATACGCAATCCAGGTAAGAAGTGTGGTTAGTCCCATTACACTCGTCTCCATCAGACTCTGCAGGCGGCTTCAAGAGGCAAATACACATCTCCAGTATCCTCATAAATAAAGTGCCCATCTAAGCTTTCAGTGGGATTTGCAGTTAACTCATTTGACATGTTAAAAAATACATGTCCCATAAACATCTGTTATTCTGTAAAATCAGGTCCCCAGTAACTTTATTACCTCAAATACACAGGACTGCACTGCCCAGCACCAGAGTTCCCTCCCTGCAGCATTTTGCCTTTTGGAATCAATCAAACAGACCAGGAAAAACACAAACAGTGGCTTTCAGTCAGCTCTCCCTGATTATTTTGAGTCTGCAGCAAGGTCACCATAAAAATCAGCATTTCCAGCATGAAATATTCAAAACCAGGCAGCACAACTTCACCCTACAGACTTCTGAGTTTCCTGGGGTCATTCTTTCCAATAAGCTTTATTGCACATAAAGGTGCAGTTCAGAGAAGAGTCTCTTCATAAGTAAAACAAATAAATTATTCTTCTCTTCCAGATCCAGGACTGTAAAGGCGAGCCTGTCATGACTGATTTCCATAGCCAAAGTTATCAGGCCAGGTAGCTTATAATGTACGTGCTTTTGTGACACCTGATTAAGGCTGGTGTCATCACAGTTTTATGGACTACTTAAATGTGGCAATTTCCATTAAGTGTTTTTAAAAAAGCAATTAACAGTTTTAACAAGAGTTCACTAGTTCAAATCATTTCAGCATTGACTGGTAGATTGTCCTCCTGGGTCCCACGCTTGACATTTGCAATCTCTTAGTCTCTCACAAGTAGCATTTTGGCAAAGTAGGGGGGCAATTATGAACATCAGTCGATACAGAAAATATACCACTTTTTAGAGGAAATAACAGACTAACAGCAAACCAAGGCACCATCAATGAACAATTAATAAAACTTGCAAACAATGCTACCAGGGGCAGTTTCTGCTAAAGTATTTGATCTCCCATCTCGCATGAAAGCAAATCCATCTGCAACAACTCACCAAGAAAAGACAGGAAGGCAGCTGGGTGTGAAGGAGAGCTTGAGAAAGACAGATCACACCTAAATTGTTTCGTGTGATTGGCAGATTTGTAAGGAAAACAAAAAATCAGTAAAAAGTAGAGTCTGCAGTATTGGTGGAAGTGAGAGAAGAAGATCAGGTTGTAGCAAGGACCTAAACTGCATGGAGAGCAGAGGGTCAGCCATGAAGGTGTCAGCCTGATCATTTGGAAGGCAACCCAAAAATTAAAATGAAAAAAAGATTTCTTAGTAGTTAGTTATTTTAACAATCCTTTTGCTAACAAAAATTGTTATTTTGGCGTCTCAATTGCTCAGTTGTTTCAATATCTATTTTGGTGTCTCAGTGCCAGGGGTCAGGGCTTTGCAATATGGACCAAGTCTCCATTGGACTTCAAAATTTGAGTCTCTTGTGCCTTCACACTGATGAACCGCTGTGTTCCACTGCCACACAAACAGCATTTTGGTGCCACTGCTTTTTCAGTATGTCAGGAGAGAGCCCCACAAAGGAAACAGTATGGAAACAATCTGCTTTCCTTTCCCTTCCTCCTCAGGTATCACAGCCAGGAAAACCCTGCACGAGGGACTCGTATCTTTATGCTTCTCCCAAGGGCACAGCAATTCCAGACAAATGCAAAAAGGAACAGTTGCTTTTTTACAATACTCATTTTGGCAGTTTTCTCTCAAACCAACATTTCTTTCTTTAATTAGCATCTTTCATAGAAAAACTACAAACAGACAATGATGTTTCATGGTGACAAATGCAGAGCATGACGAAAAGGCACAGGAATTGCCAGCGGTGTGGAGCAGGGATTTTTCTCCTACACCTGGATTTATGTGCACTGGGGCAGCAGGGATAGCTCACCAAAGCAGCCCAGCTGCAGGTCTGACATACCTGCTCTGTCCGCACCAGCTGCTGATGATCGAGCTTCTTGTTAACTCACACAAACCCAGCCTGCAACTCATTTCACTGCTGTTGTATTTTGGCCAAATTACGCTGTTGCTCGGCTTTAACTAGTGCTGCCTGTTCCTAGGAAATCTGGGCCTAAATAGGTCACAAGGCTCCGTCATCTGTAAATCTCTCCCCCAATAAACTCACCAATAAACATGCCCATGTCAGTTCCTCTGGTTTCACCTATTTTTCCATCCCAGTAAAACAGGACGTCACGCTGGTCTCTCAGGGAACTCTATTACACTGTTAAGACATACACAGTATTTGACTGAAAGATAACAGTAGTTCAGAAATAAGATTAGTTTTTATTATATAATATTAAAGCAACATATTATCTATTTTGCTTCTTAATTGAGACTTCTTTATATAAATTAAAAGAGGCTTTCTTAAGCTATCATGTATGCTTACAGAAGTACTAGGAGCACTTTTAATTAAACCACGATAAGGAATTTGTTTTCAAGGATGAGGTGGTTTCATCATACTCATTATGGCCTATTCTTAACAGGGGATCTTACAAGAAGCTCTCATTAAACAGCTGTTTGAAATGAAAGTAGGTTGATTCATGTCAGCTTCTCTTGCTATTGTAACATCATACTTACAGCTTAAAATAATTAAAGCTCTACAGTGACCATGGATTTTCTTTATGTTCCTCTTCACGATAAAATTCACCCACAAAATCCGTGACTGCTACTGAAAGGAACAATTCAGTTACCTGAGAGTCCAAAGACAGCTTACTTGGGTGTTTTTCTTTTCATCACAAATCTTTAGAATCCCAGTTCCTCTCTGTGAGGGTGGTGAGGCCCTGGCACAGGTTGCCCAGAGAAGCTGTGGCTGCCCCATCCCTGGAAGTGTCCAAGACCAGGTTGGATGGAGCTTGGAGCAATCTGGACTAGTGGAAGGTGTCACTGCCCATGACAGTGGGTGGAATTAGATGAATTTTAAGTCCATTCCAACCCAAACCATTCTGTGATTGTGGGGCTTGTATATAAAGACACCATGTCTGGGAAGAGCTGTGCAAGTGTCACTTGAACACTTCAATCTTTCTCACTTTCTTTTTCAGTCCCTGCCAATGAACTTCCCACATTAGTGTCTGGGTGCGGGGCTGAACTGTGCCCTCCCCTGTAACTAGAAAAAAGCTTGGAGGGCTCTACAGCCAGGACCATCCTGGGATTCTCCTGTGCATAAGTCTCATTTAGGACACCGTGGCTGGCCCTGGCACGTAACATCACATCCACTTTACTGAAATACAGAAAGTACCAAAGTCTGGGCAGGTAAAAGAAATATAAGCAGAAAACCCTGCTTCTTCTAGGGAAGTCTGAAATGCACTGCTGTATATCCTTCCCCCCAGCATACACTGGTCAGGTTTGAAGTAACTCAAATTAATAGAGCTCTGACAATGGAACTAAAGCACCTTCTGTCCTACGGCTGATAGAAGCACCACACAGCATTCCTTGGTTTTATCATGCAGTAACTTTCCCCATTCTTCGCAGAAAAACTCAATCAGGATTCCTTTCCTTAAAATATTTGTCATTATGTGACAGATTTCGAGGACAAGCCCAGTGGCTGTAGAGACTGTGCCAGAAAGAAAGGGAGCAGCTGAGCAGTTGCAGGGAGAGAATCCAGCTCTAGGGTAGCTCACATATAACACTGGACACTTTAAAGACAGTTAAAGGCAATAACAAGGTTTATCCTGGTACAGATGTGGTGAAAGTCTGACACAGAAAAATAATTTGTTTGAAGTCACTCAGGAACTTAAGGACTGTGCTGAAAAATAAAGCCTAAACCTTCAAAGAAAACAGAAAATTGAATACTATTCAAAATTCCCTCAAAAGCTCTTCAACCTCATTAAAAAAACTCAGTCAGTGAAACCTCTTAAAATCCTGGACTCCATCCTAAAAGGTAGTTAAAAGGAAAAGCCACCGTGGGCAGAAGTTTAATTGCAGAGATGAATGAGGGAAGTTCTCATCTCTCAGTGGTAAACCTTTCAGTATTTATGACATTGAAATCACACTGCATAAACAAAGGAAAAGTTAGAAAAGGGCTGGCTTCATAAATAACAGCCCACTGTTGTGCCAGCCTGATTACCTCATGTCTGCTCTCACACAGGCAGCACCTCTGGCAGAGCAGCCTGCAGTGCCCTCCAGCTCCACAGCCAGGGGAAGGGGGGAAAGTCTCCTTTGCCAAAAGGAAAAAGACCAAAGGAAAATACCATTTTCACTAGAAAACCGTTCCATAATATACTATATCCTATTGTGAAACTTTGAGAAGTTGCAAGAGGTTAAAGACATTCACGTGGATGAGCCAAAGAGACGTGTGGCACAGTACAGGTGTGTATGTGTATGGAATGGGGACGTGAAGCTGCTGAAGTGCCCGTGGACACTCTTTGCTCTGAGCACACCCACAGTGATGGTAAAGTGAAGGAAGTGACTCTGAGAAAGGAATTACTTGATTCATGAGGTCAGTTCTGGCACTTTTGCTCCCTGAGCCGTTGGTGCCAAGTTCTAACCTCAAGCACAAGCACACATGCACCTTGCTAACAGGCAACTGCTGCACAGCAATACCTGTCCCTGTGAGATCCCTCTCTTGCACTCCACTCCACCTACCAAAATCCCAAAGGTTACAGCCAGCTGTCCATGGAAAAGACCAGACAAGCAGCACTTGCACAGGAATATTCAGTACCAAGTCTGCTTCTGTACAAATTGCTCTCAAGCTAAGGAGTTTTAGCTACAACTCTGCATATGTTATAGAATTAATAACATAATTTTAAAGGTGATAAAGAAGCAGAGTAAGCAAGGTTGGGAAGGGGCAGGGAAGAGAGAACAGGTCTGCAGGCAGCAGGATATGGAGCAGAAGACAGTTAAAGGATACAAAAATTCTCTGATTCCATCTTACTGAATAGTCTTATTGAATTAAGGCCAATAAACAGATTAAATTATATCACGCACAATTTAATTAGTGAAGTATGAGAAATAAAATGAATGAAAGAAATTGCTGGAATTATCTACACTCATCTGTATTGCTTCACACAGTGCAGGTATGGACACTGAAGGCAGCTGAATGCACAGGCACAAAGGAAATTTGGTCTGCCTGAATCCCAGGATGCTCCCAACAGAACCTTGGAGTCAGCTGGGGTATGTGTATACAGTGAAATGCAGATATATAGGTTTGTCAAGGGTAGTTAATGGTCACACTGACAAAAAAACCAGCATAGAAACAGTGACCAGACCAGACTATTCCCAGTGGTTGATGCAGCCATGAAAAACACAGAGGAATAGGATAAGTTCGAGGCATCATCTTGTCCCAGGACCTGCCAGGGCCCTGGTGTGTCTGTGCACTTGTTGAAATTAGAAGTTGGGCATTTCTACCGCTCTGCTGTCAACTCAGCAAGGGTCAGGCTGTTCACTTTAACCCTCGTCACCAGCTCCCTGAAGGTCAGGCTCCCAGGAACCCCTGTGCTCCAACAACTGCCCTACACTGGAGCTCCTTAGGAATACACAGCTTCCAAACAGATCAGGGCAACATCTTTCTGCACAAAGTCTGTGGCAATTATTCCAAAAGGGCCTTTGGGCATTGCTAAGCTAAAGTGCTTATAAAGGTAATAGTTATTCCAACATGGGCCTGAGAGAGCAAGCACAGCATCCTGCAAGTGTACAGCAGCTAAATGAGGGAGTAGAGGTGCTCCCAGAACCCACATCCAGTTATTCAACAGAAAGGGAGGAAGTGTTGTTCCAAATAAATTAGTGGAACTAATTAGGAAGCAAGCCGGAATCACACTAAACTACCATGTTACACAGTAAATAAACTCTGCCTTAAGTGCCCCCAGAGAAACTCAATAGAGGTGTCAAGTCTCCTCTTTCAAGAGGAGAGGAGGGTTCCCAGCCTCCAGCTAGCCGGCTGGCTTTTAGGCTCCCTTCTCTGGCTTTTAAAATCTAGAGTGGGAGGTTGGAGGCTGATCCATGGTGTGACCTGGGGTTCAGTCCTATAGCTCTGCTCATCCCTGGGGAGACAAATTACTGTATCAACAGTCTGAACAAATATCCTCATCTCAGACAAAAACACCTGGGACTGTTCTCTCCAGTGGTAAAAGCAAAAACGTTGCAGTAGATTTGTTGTAGTAGATTTCCCTGCAAGGGATTAACCAAACTGCTACAGCATCTGAGCAGTCAAGGACTGGGACAGACAGCTCATCCAGAGGCAGGAGGGAAGTTGGATTTGCAGCCTCAGCCTGACTGCAGACCTGCTACAAATGAGCCAACCTGTCTGTGCCTGCTGCAGTCCATAAAATGGGCACAGCCCAAGAGAGAGGCATTTTAACTGTCTGAATTAAAATGCTTCCAGGTTTTTATCTGACCTATCACTGCATCAGAAGGATCTGCAAAATCTTTCCACATTCAACCCTCCTGGTCACCACGGCCAACACACCAACATACATTATGGTCATCTCCTTAATCCCAACTTTAAAGCCAGCTATGTGTTACCCAATTCAGAATTTTATTTGACTTTGAATCGTCCATGTGTGCTGGGTTAAACCGCACAGCTCTGGTGCTAAACCACGTCAGGCACTGCTACTGTGCCCTTGCTGTAAGGTGAGGAAATTCAGAACTACATTTAATTGCACGGCCCTTTATATTTTGACTTGCCAACAGCCAAGCCAAGTGTCATATAATGAGCTGCATGAACCAGCAAGACAGAAGAGGTGAATTTATTTAAGCACAGAGTAGAAATCATGTGAGAAATTATCTTCCTGGTTGTTTGATGACCCATAGCTGTAGATCTAATAACCATATTGATGCCCATGGGAAAAAAAAAACCAAACCCAAAACTCAAAAAACCTACCCTCAACTAAATTCTAACTTTCAACTTGCACCATTTTCCTTAAGATTATGAAGTGTTTATTATCAAAATGCTGATCTACAAGTGGAAATCATTCAGTCTAATGAGTACGTGTGTGTTTGCTGGAATCCCCAGGAGGTTTCTCCAAATGAGGTATTCACTTCAATGAGCCCAACACGGTAATTAATAAACTCACTAAACAGACTCGGCTGGTGAAGAGGAACAGGATTGAAGGAAGCCCTGCCACTATGGAAGAGCTTTCTCGAAATACTGTGAAGAGTACACAGAAGGAAAGACATTTTAAGAAGGGAGCTGAGGGTAGCTCGAGTGAAAAAACAGTGGTCAACAAACCAGAGCTCTTCTGCATGGACAGAGAGATCCCAGGCTGTGAACCAAGGCATCCAAGCCTCCACACCATCTCATGCTCCACTCTAGACAGGCTGGGAGGTTTTGTGCTTAATCCTTATTTTAAAAGGTTATATTAGTGCTTATTGTATTTTGCCTGCTGTGAAGTTACGATGTCTCTCCGTGAATTGTATTAAACTGATTTTTGTGTCTATTTATTTTGGTGGTTTCTTCCTGGCTTTGTCAATAAATTGGATTCCTAAATTATACACAGCATTATTGAGCATCCCGGTCAATTATTAAAAAAATACATCAGTGATAACTATCAAAATTTTATTTGGTACTAAAAAGACATTAACACATCATTGCTGGAGGAGTAATTTTTATTTGCTGTTTTTCCATTATGAGGCACTGACCACGATACTGCTCACAGTATGACTTAATTCATTTTCACTTTAGAAGAGGAAACAATTTTGCAAAATTACTGCAGATCTTAATGCCACTGGTTCTGCTTTTATAGACAGCTCTGCAAAAACGGGAATAACTGTCTGCTTAGATGGCTTTTCCCTGCAAAGTCTCAGGTCTGCCTGATCCAAGCCCTGCCTCCCATGATAGACATTAATGCATTAACTCCTGCTGCGGGTGGTGGTTCTTGTTCTCCACCCTGAAAGGCTGCTCTGACTTCTCCATCTCCAGTGTTCTCATCAATCTTGATTCCAAAAGCAAGGACTTTTATGAAGCCTGTAAAACATATGAATGAAGAAATGTTTCTCGCCCAGCTATGAAGATCAGTTGATGATGATGCATTTTCACCCTTTCCTCTTTCAGCCAGTCATGTGTGAAAGCAAACAGAATGTGCACGGGGACAGCAGCTCTTTTGTGTGTGTGACACACACGGCGCGTCTCGGCAGCGAGAACGTGTAACACCATGTCACACCCTGACTTTTCAAAACAACCACTGAGAGTTTGGACAAGGCTTTAATTCACTGAGCTGCCCGCCATATAGGATGGCTCCAAACTTTTGGAAGTCTCATAACTGCTGTGTAATGCAATGCAACATGGAATGCATGTGGTAATTAGAGCCTGTACAGCAGAGGGGAAAGCAGACGTGATGACATGTGTTGTTCTGGTTAAGTTGTCCACGAGGCTGTTGATGAAGACACAATGCTGCCCCAACAGTAGTGCTGACAAAGCTGTCAATTCCAAAACTTTGTCCTCCCAAATATTAAAAAAAAACCCCAACAACCAAGTGTTGCTGCTGTTATCAAATGCTAATTTTAAAGACAGGATAGTCCAAACATGGGGAAAATTAATGCCTGTACAAAGCCACAGGTTGACCTTCCTCATAAAGAGCAGAAATTTCTCTCCCTCACGATTTGCAGGGCAGAGCCCACATGGTTGTGCTGGCACAGAGCAGTGCTGTGCCCTCTCCTGTGTTTTAGCCGCCTGATCTCCAGCCAAGCCCTCCGTCCTGAATCCTCCCCGTCAGCACAGGCTGGTAATGATTGATGGAGCAGACAGCCCACAGCTTGATTTCTTGGAGAGCAGGTTGCTGCCGCAAAGCTGGCAGTTAAGCCAAATCTCGTTGTGAATCTTTAAATGGACGGCATTTGACAAGGAGGTCACTGCAGGAGCAGGAATGAACCCCAAGATGTAATGGAGGAGAGTCTCCCATTTCACAGCACAACCAGCCTTTGCACAGCCCTGGTAGGGATGTGCTTGGGAACACTTTCACAGCAACTGCCAAGGGGTTCGTGAACCCACAATGTCAAATCAGCCCAGTCTAAAACCTGAGGAAGGAGCTGTCCCCATTGGCCTCTCTGTGTATGAACTCCAGACTAAATACTCCCTGCTAAATACCTGCAGTCACTTCGGCAGAGCATGTCACGGCCATTCCCCTTCTAAAAGCCTACTTTCAAACAAGCCATAAGTCATTTCCGTCCCATATAAGCCAGAACAGAGGATAAGGAAAGGCCAGAAATGACACATTTTTAATCCTAAATCAGGCACAAGGCAGCAGCACTTCAGAAGTTGCCAAACAGAGGGCAGGAGGCTGAGGAGAGGTGGCCAAGAGGAGCTGCAGAAGCACAATCTCGTCAGAAGCTGGTTTTAATCCTAAAACCAGCCCAAGGTTTATGGGTCAATCCATATTGCAGGAGCTCTGACTCATCCTCTTCAGGCAAACGGATCAAGGACAGGCTGTACAGCAACACGTGGGCACGTTGGCAGTCATTAATGAGAAATTAGATGAGAAGAACTACGAAAAAGGGAGAATGAACTTTAAAAACACACAAAGGGCAAAAGTGAATCACCAGGTCAGGAGAGAACACAGTGTACCTGGCTGCAGTTGCCCACAGTACAACTGGAGCACTCAACAGTGTCCACACCCAGTTGGAAACAGCTCCCACACTACTGGGATGCACGAGCTGCAAAAGCAGCTCATGAACACAGCATTAGAAAGTGGCCCACGTGAAATTTGCGAATTCTTTTCACTGGTGGAGTCTCCAGCTTAGTGGGATGCTGGGGAACATGTTTGCTTTCCTGACACTCTTCTCAATTGGGAAAACATTCCTCTTTGCTGCAATATGCTGAAAATCTTTACTGTGCTTTAGCCTCAGTCATCACAATCAGCTTCCACCCCTAAAATTGCCAGCCAGCTCCCAAAGGAGGAAAGGAGAAGCTGCATGGACACAAAGGTAAGGATTCCTTCTGGTTTTGAAGAAATATGCTGAGAAACTGCATCGATGGGAGGAAGATAGTTTTGGATCCACCTCTAGTATGCACTGAAGCAACATTCCTAGTGACAAAGCACCAACTTTCTGCAATTACTGAGGAAGCTGCTAAACATTAATTTGGAGAAATGCTGTAGCATCCCAAAGAGCCTGACACTCTGATCCCCTTTATCTTATTGGTGCTCACTCCCGTGGCTTCATCTCAGTCCTCATCCCAAATTTCTCTGATTATCCTGACCCTTAACCTCTTTTCTCTATATACCTTTTAAGCTATTCCCTTAGCCACACACACACAATCCCCATGACATATATAATAAAAAACCAGCTCATAAAAACAGGGAAATAAAATTGAATGCTGAACTCTTGACACTTGCTATCCATTACTGTATTTGTACTCACTGTCTTTTCCCACTGTTCATTATCATTTGTCTCCATATCAGCCCTCGTGGGTTTTTAATCCAATTCTCATAGTATTTGATACTTTATATAATCACCTACTTTGAAAAGCTGGACAATCTCAGCTTCTAATGTGAGAACCTCAGCTTTAGTCTACATGATTTTCTGCCTTCTGGGTTTTAAAAGAGGGGTGCATGGAAGGAAACGAAAATGCTGAATACAGAGGGGCTGAAATGACACAATGAGAATATCAGACCAAAAAACTAAAGGGAAAGAGAAAACATTTCATTTTAATGAAGTCAACTTTCTAAGCCAATCTCATGAGGAAATAGGCATTAAGAGTGTGACCTACATGGCCCCTGGAGCTATAAAGGGACTGGTCTAGATGAACACTAATGTCAGAATTAGCCAATATCCTGCTTCAGGAAAGGGCGAGACACAGCATTAAAACCTTCAGAAGGTCTCGGCTCCCTACTCAGACAGATGTGGGCAGAACTGTCTTGAAGGAAAACATTTTTCAAAGCTTTCCACGAGGCACTGAGGTGAATCTTTGTTTAACTGTAATTGGATTTCCAATGGTGAGAGGTTCTGCCATTCAGAAGCAGATAAAGGATGTGCCGGGGACACAGGGGAGAAAGTCCCCAGTCAATTCCCAGTTCCTAGGCAGTCAATTTCTTGGGAATGGGTCAGGGGACCAGGAGACCTTGTGCCCAGGGCTTAACACTCTGAGTTGACATTTTTCTTGGTTTTGGTAAGTTTTAAAATTCTCCATCAAATCTCTGTTAGTGCCACAAAATGTGGTTTGCACTAAAATAATCTCGTTACAAGGTTTCCAAGGGCTCACACTGTGCCCTAGAGTTTACAGATGTCTCAAGTTATCCTCAAACATCCCTTTTGAAGTCTGCATGTTAATAAGGTGTGATGTACGAAATTTTCTTTATAACTTTTGCTTTGAGATCATTTTGTATCTCTTTTCTGCTCAGGAAGCCATTGAGGGACTCATTTTAGCTACAAAGTCTGTCTTCTAATCCTGGTGTGCTCAGGGAAATATTGGAATGGTTTTGATATGATAAATATTTATTTTTTACTTTTGCACAAAAAAAAAAAAGCTTTTCCATCCATTTGAAGCAGGAGTTACGAATCTGATTACAAAATTTGGAAGCAAACAGGCAGCTCCTAATTACTCCCTTTTTGCATGTTATTTTGTTTTTCACTTCAGGCCTAAATAGCAGCCTACAAGGATATTTGGACCACCTTCTGAGACACAAAACTCAGATACAGTTAATTGTAAGAAAAATATTTTTACATATCTGACAGTCCAACTGCATAAAGAGATTAATAAAATATTTACTTGTCCATTAATAAACAACTTGTTTATTGTTAATAAAAAATAACCTACCAGACTCACTGAAATTCTTTGAAACCTATCATGCCACATCTGCTTTATAATAATATATTTTTTCTTCTCTATTAAACTCTAAAAAGTAATTACTGACAGTTTCCCTGACCCTTTCAGCTGTGTTTTCCTAATCACAGTTTAAAAAAATCATCAATGTGATTTCTGCATCCAAAATTAAAGCAATGTATGTGTTACCACTGCCAAAATATATTCACAGAGAAGTACATCTGCATCTACAGACCCTCTCATCAAAATCAAATATTGGATATATGTATTGCATAAAATCAACTCAAGGATGCTGTTAGCCTAGGAATGTAAAATATGCTCAATGCATCATGTTTTGATGCTTTTCCCTGACTATATCATAGCTGATACAGGTCATTTCAGATTGGACTTGAATTTTGAATACATGCATTAAAATGTAACCAGTCCTAGGGAAGAAAAAACATCCCTGTGCTTCAAACGTGACAGGGAATGAAACAAACTCAATTTTTCATTAATGAAGACTCATTACTCAGTGTGATGTGGAAATTCTAGAGGAAACTTGGGGCATCCCTTCTGCAGGGCTAATCTGTTCCAAGGACGTACAGTTTGAGAGGTGGTGTATAAAAACCATCCTTACAGAATATACAGGAGCAATAAATCTACTGACTCAGCAAAGCCAAGAAGGGTCACAAGTATTTAGTCATCCTGTGACGTCACCTGCTTTGCTGACGTGATTCTGCAAGTTGTGGCTGCCCCATCCCTGGAAATAGTCAAGGCCAGGTTGGACAGGGCTTGGAGCAACCTGGGATAGTGGAAGGTGTCCCTGCTCATGGCAGGGGAAGAACTGGGTAATTTTTAAGGTCCCTTCCAACCCAAACCATTCTATGATAATTATCTCCTGCAAACAGTACCTGTAGGGCAACTTCACACACTGTGGTATTTGGTAGCAGACTCACAGCAAAGATTATGAATAAAAACAACAAATTAAGGGAGGGATTTTCCTCCGGAATGGCATCATCATCAGTCAGTCAGTACTGAAACTGATACTCCTGATCAGCAAATGTTTTGTCACAGTTACATCAGAGTCGAATCTCTCCCCTCACATCTCCCAACCCCAACAGGTAGGATTTCCCAGTCCAATCTGCATAAGCATTAAGCAGACAAAGGGAAATCAAACAGCAAGAGAAAAAGTAGAGATGGTGATTTTCTTTAGGCATTCATTAATGTCTATTCAAATATAAATACTGAACAAAAATCTGCATTTCATGTTGCAGGAGAGCACACTTGTGCCAAACCCTTTGGAGATTCGGTTCAAGAACAGTTCATCCCTATCTGAAGATTTGCCTGAAATACTGCCAAAAACCACTAAAGCTTTGTGTTAGCTGAAATAAAAGCTACTGTTGCAGAAGAGAGAAATGCAAAGGAGCTTCACAGGACTGTGCTCCCACTCCTGTCTGTGCATTCATGTACCTGATCAAATCCTCTTTGGTCTTTGCCTTTCTGCTACAACTTCAACTGTGCCAATTTTGAAAAGCAGTGTAATACCAATGGCAGATTTCTTCCAAGTCATCTACATCACAATCATCTGAAGAGGCATTCCACTTGTTTTCTAGCCTTTATTGGTTCCTTTCATGTCATCCAGAAATTGAACTGTGAACAGTTCAGAGAAATTTTTACATGATTCCTCTCTTTTCTGCCTCTTCTCTCCTGCTCACCAACTCAGGGACTTGGATCTGCACATCTTCCCCCCCAGCGAACATCACCATAAACAATTTCACCTTTGGACTCAGCAAAGAATCTTTCAGAGAGAATTTCCTGGTTTTAGTGAAATAGACATGGGATTTGGGCAAGGAAGAGATCTCTGAGTTCAAAAAGTCTTAAATATCACAGATCTCCAAAGTCAGATCTCTGCTCTTTGTAGTCAAGACAAGAGGTAACAATCTTAAGTTGTGCAGGGAAGGTTTAGACTTAATATCAGGAAAAAATTCTTCATGGAAAGGGTGGTCAAGCTGGAAAAGCTGCTCAGGGAAGTGAGGAAGCCACCATCCCTGGAGGGATTTAGTGTGGATGTGGCACGTGGGGACATGGGTTAGTGGTGGGCTTGGCAGTGCTGGGGGAATGGTTGGGCTCGATGACCTTAGAGGGCTTTTCCAACTTTAATTATTCTACAACTGTGCAATTATTCTATGACTATGACCAGCAAGCTTTTTGAGGAGGTTCCTCAAAGTCAGTTAATACACTTTACAGCCTTTCTAAATACACATCTAGAACCTGTTACCCAATCAACAGAAATATCTGAGCTCATTAGAGCAGGTTGCCAAAAACATTCTCAAGAAGAGATTCTGTACTTCAGAGGATTCTCATCAGCTACCAGGTTCCTCTTCAAGAGAAAGAAGAGTAATAAAATGTCTTGATTAACCTGGATTTCTGCAACATCCAACACCTGCAAACAGAATACTCACCAACACCCTGCGAGCTGAAATGTTAGCAGTCATTTTCCCACAGTTTATTCTTGTAAACAATACCCACTGGAGCAAACACGACACAAACGATTCATTTCCCAGCATACTGAATTTATCAACGCAATACTAAGTAAAATTAACCAAGGGAGATGCACAGATCGGCAGGACTGAAAGCCTATCACCTCCACTGGTCAAATTAGGGATCTACACTCTCCAACATACTCTTGGAAAGCAGGGGGAGGAGGTTTGCTGGTATCAATTTATTCAGGGTAATGAGGACAAAGGCTGACTGTGAGGAACTGCAGAAGGACCTTATGAAATGATATGACATATGAGATGGCAGATGAAATTCAATAGAGATAAATGTCAAATATGCATGTGGGAAAAACAATCCTAACCTCACATATGAAATGATGGACTCTGAGCCAACCGCAACTGCGTGGGAGTGAAATCCTGGATTTACAATGGATAGCCTCACGGAAATGTCAGCCCAGAGCCACCAAAAGGCAAAGGAAAAAAGACTGCAGATCAAATGCTAAGAATAATTAGGGGGAAAGGAAACATAGAGCATGGGCAGTATGGACAGCTTGTTCTTGGAATTTTCCAGTGCTGACACAAAGACCCCTTAAACCAAACTGGAACCATGTCCAACACAAACAAACAAAGGTGATTTTTGTACCTAACAAGAGAAGCTGTGGATGTCACAAGCCTATACTGGCTTAAGGCTAGAGAAGATTAAGTTCACAGAAGAAAAATCTATTCATGCTTACTATCTACACAGCAATCATTCCTGGCACAAAGCCCCTGAGCTGAAAACAGCTGGAGCCTGGGAAGCATCAGAAGAGAAGCCTTACCTGTGCCTGCCCTGTTCATACTCCCCCAGCCCAAGGACGGTGCTGGAGATGGGATGCTGGGCTGGACTCAACATCCCAAATGGGAATTAGCGCAATCATCTGAAGCTCAGCTTTTGATCCTTACAAGGAATTCGATTTTTCTTCTATTTTTAACCCAGCATATGTTAACTGGTATTTTCACATTTCTGGTTCAAGTGCTGTGGAAATTTGCAAAATGAATAAAAAGAAAAGACGGGGGGGCGTGGGGAACAGCAGAGTAAAGATCCTGCTCATTGTAAGAACATACTGGCCTGAGACAAAGCTTACCAAGACTTTTGTAAAAACACCAGCTAAGGGTATTTTCAGAAAATGAGCACCTGCTGTTTACACAACCACTCCAGTTCCTCCTCGTCCTCAGGCATCACAATCCACACCACAGCCACATGTACAACACCCTGATACCAGGGTATCTGTGTGGTCAAGAGTGTCCATCTGAAAGGGGATCTTCTGGAGGAAGCCAAGGAGCCATGTGAAAAGGAGGAGGGTTTGGAATAGCAGCAATCCAAAGGGATGGAAGAGGAAGCTCAGAGCAGTAAGTGGTAATGTGATAGTTGAATCTCACGGTGAGTTTGTGCTCCTGCTATCAGCACTCTTTGCAGGAAATTCTGTTCCACGGCACACTCCCCTCTGATATTAATTCTGAATGCAAGACAGCTTTGTAGTACCTAATCCTATTAGCACGCTCCTGAAATCTGTAAGAGCAGAAATGTAGGGCTGGCCCAGAGATGCAGCTCTCAAGCTCTGCTCCCCATGAAACAAATTCAGGTTCAAATCGACAGCCCTTGGGCCCTTAGGGATGATTAGGTAAAATTTACTAACACTAAACGATAGTTATTGCACCACAATAAGGAAAATAAAAATATTTAAATGAAAATACTTTGGACAGAACAAGATTCCTTGATTTGGAGAGGTCCATGGATTTTTTCTTCCCTACATTTTCACCCAGATTGGAAAAAAACAAACAGCTGATTACAGTTCTTTTTGGCACTTTAAATTTTCACTGAGGTCTTTTCCTCAGTCTCTCTACCATCTCTCCTTTTTGTACCAGACTTTTCCAGAGGGAGGAATTAAAAAATATAAAGAAAAAAATAGAGAAAAGAGGCAGAATAAAGAGAAAAATTAGATTATAGTGATTCTGATAAAGGAGATGAGGTGGAACACGTTTGGACAGAGGAGTCATCCCCAATCTGGGCTTACTCCCTGTGCAGCCAGGATGGGTGTCTGCATCCTCAGCTGGATGATCCCCAGTGACTCTGGCAACCACTGATCACAGAGAACCCCATAAATCACCTACAGTAGCCGACGGGAGCATGTTCAGTTAAAGGGATTTCTGTCCAAGTTCTTGCTGCCTGACAGCCAAAATGTTCCAACAGTTTTGTAGATGTGTCTCAGTGCAGGGGAATCAAGCAGATGTTTTCTAACACAAGCTGTAGGCTGGTGGCTGGGGCTTAGGTCTGGGGGATGGCTCAGCATCAGTCAACGTGATGCAGGATGAAGAATTCCACTGGAAATCCAGCAGTGCCTCTGCCAGTTGCACCCATTTCACATGATTCAGCTACAGACGTGGTAACAATTCAATTTGAGCTAAAATGATTTTGGTTTTATTGAATTCTGGAATGAAAGCATGTTTTATATCTTTGAGAGATGCCATGAAATAGAATAAGCAGCTTGTACTCCACATCCCCTCAGACATCCAGTGTCTCCATGCAGAGACAAGAGGTTGGCAGCAGGGAGTCTTTCAGAGTCCAGAAACATGCGATACCTCTTCATGCACATTTGTGTTTTGAGGACAGTTAATTTAAGACAAACAAAAACCAAAACCCCACACCATTCATTATCAACAATTAAATACTGGAATATAATAAATTTCAGTGCTTTTTTTATTTAGATTTTTGCAATGCTGGCCTTTCTCTAATATGGAACTTATCCCAAATGATAAGTCTATCAACTGTGTATCAGAATGGGTGACTTCAATTTCACAGCTTCTCAAAAATTGTTATTACACAATAAATCTTAATGAAATACAACACTGGCTGTGATACGAAAAATATTGCAAAGGATAAAATACAGCCCAGTCTGGCAACTGCCCAGTGAGGCTGCCCCAGCTTTCCTGATTCCCTAATCCCCGTGTTACCTGGGATTTCACTGCTCTGGCAGCACTGCTGTTCTGTGGGCTCCTACCAAGGCCTTTGGTCCACTCCCAGTTTTTCACAGCACCTTCATAACTGCTGAGCAGTGTCACATTTGTCACATTCCTCTGTGCAGCAGCAACAGACTCTGTGTGTACCTGACCCTTGTAAATCAGGGTTTTAGCTCAGGTCAGTAGGTCTTTGCCTAATTATCCCTACAGCTTGGCTGTATCCAGCCACAGACACAGCTATCACCAGAACTATGCACAAGGAGGGATATCATCCAGGCAGGATGGGGACATTGATGCTCTCCATGGTCCCTGCCAAGGAATTTGAGACTTCGGACCTAGAATGTGCTCCAGAGCAACAGGCAATGACCACGTCCCATCAGCTCGTATTTGCTTCAAGCCTGCACAACCTTTACTCATCCCTGAAGGCCTTGAAGCCACATATTGCTGCATCTCTAAGTCACGTTTGTTTCTGATATGGAAAGAAAAGCAAGCCAATGACATCAATAAAAATTGATGAAAAATCCTTTTTTTTTCTTCCAAGAACAGTTCTTGCTTATTCAGTGCATCTGTTGGGATTTCTGTTCAACTTTGCCTTTCTTTTGTCCTCCCCCTCACAAAACTCCATGAAATATTGCTCATTTAAAAACATAAATCCAAGATGGGAATTATTTGAATCACCTGTTCCTCACCCCAGATGGCCTCTGCTATAACTGAGGACTGTTATCTTTCATTTACTCATTTATTTCAGGGCATAAACAATGAGAATCACCACAAACTGTAACATTAGCAGTATTTGAGTCTAACTTGCCTGACACTTGTATTTCACGAGTCACATAGAATTCAAAAGTGATTTACTGGAGCTTTGAAAAGCTAAAAGGGGTTAAAACTGACTACTCCTACCATGAAATTTCATGCTGACATAACATGTTTTGAAAGGATGATTTAAAGACATAAGGATCCCTCATAAATCAGGCAATATTTGCTTCATATTGAGACTTTAATGCTGCCTTTATCTTTACAAGGTTGTCTCTGAGGTCAAGACTCCACCTCAGTCAGGTTTGGGAAGCCCTGGCGCACATTTAGAAACATTAAATACACTTAAAAATTTAAAAAAAAAAAAGAGAGAGAGACATACTCAGTTAAAACTCAATCACAGGACATGACATTGTCTCAGTGAGTCAGACTAAGAAATTAGCCAAAAATACTCTTGAGTAAGTTGTTTCAGGCAGTTCACCTGCTCCTCAGGCTTTAGTTTCTCAGTTGTGTGTCATTTTATAATCACATTTGCCTAATTTCCAGATTTGTTTTTCCAACTGACTACCTAAAAGAGCAAAACAGAATGTACCAAAACAGCCGTGAAATGAACATAATAAATCAAAAAGCAAAGGTTTATTTACTTTCTCGTCCTTTGCAGTTTGTTTAACCTACAGCAATCCTAAGCTTTGCCTGCAAAAAACAGATAAAACAATACAGACAACAACAAAAAGAACACCCAAAAAAAATACCCAACTCCAGACCAAAACTGAAGGCAGTTTTGAAGGGATGACACTCCTTTCTCAGCACAAATCCTGCTGTTTGTTACAGAGGTTCTAGAGCAACAAATCTCCAGAAAACATTAGCCATATCCAAGAAATATATAACAATATTTAACTCTCATGCAAAGCATGTTTGTGACTTCTTTTTTAAAGGAGTTTTATAGAGCTTCACTCAATGTTTTTCAAGCATCCACATTCTTGCAGTGCTACAAGATAATGGCTTGTATCCAGAAATAAAATTTAAAAAAGCAGTACATTTGGCTAACATTTCTTTTCCATTTTGTGATATCATTCACTATAACTAGTTAGCTCCCTTTGAAGCTAGAAAGGAAATATTGTGAGCATCAGAAAGAAACAGAAATTAAATGAAAGCAAAGGGAAAAATCACTTATATGAAAATATAAAGACAAGGCATTTGAAAGGTACTGAAGCATCACACACCAAATTAAAGATATTTGTAAGGAATGGAAGAAAACGCTCTGTCAGAGATAAGCAGTTTGACATTCCCTGTCACAACACAAAACACAGTTAAAGATATAAATCCAGGTAGTTTCTGATAAAATGGTGTCAACCTTATTTTGCTTTCACTGCAGTAAAAGGGGTGGCTGCCTCCTGCTGGAACCTCTGATGTTCCTGGTGCCAGCTGCTCCTATGAACAAGCTGAATTCACTTACAAACCCAACAGCAAAGGCACTGCTCTTCTGGCACCGGGACCATCATCCTCTTCAGACCAAGCTCCTGCCCAGGGAATTTCTACTTGACACAACAGTCACATGTTCTGGTAGCAAAAACTTCCTCTCTGTTCCTGAAAGGGATTGTGTTGCTATTACAAATTGAATTTCTGGTTGGTAGCATTTATTTGCTTATAAATTTCAGAGACTATTTTCTTTCACGCTCTGAGTCTATGCCTTCTCAAGCTGATCCAGTCCCATTCCACAGAGCTGACTGGAGCAGTTTGCCACCAACACGAGCAGCAGCCGAGTTCAGGGAGCTGCCGGAGATGTGAAGAAGTGAGGAATACGGAGAAGTTCGATGTGTGTTGGAGGAGCAGGCAGGCTTAGTCTAAATCATCATTTACCACAAATCTGTGCTTTTTTAGCAGGGTTTTCCTGATAAATATCAGCTTAATCCTAAAACTGGATGCTTCAATTATGGGATTAACGTCAATCGACACACAGAGTAACGGCAGAACTGTGCCTTCCTTATGGAGGGACTGAATCAGCGTTTGGTTCCAGAGAGCCAGGCTGGCTACCCTGCGGGGAGATCCCAGGTTTCCTATTCTGGACGCAAACAGTGGCTTTTTAAACAAGTAAAGCATGGGATTCATTGCAAAGTCTTTTAATATGACCTGGGTGGCTCAGGAGCGAAATGCAAGGCGGTGAAGGGTCCAGCTGGATCCAGTGCTCCTTCAAAAAGAGAGAACCCAGAAGAGGGATTGCCAGCACTCAGCATCCTGCACTAGCCAGGTTTTTAAATCCTTTCTTTCTATTCTTAAAACAAAGATCCTCCTCACAGCTGAGTACTCCAAAGATATGACTTAGTGAAATGTTAAACCAGTCAAGAAATGCAGAGAAACCACAGCAAGGCCATGGATAAACTCTTTCCAGAAAGTGATTCCTTTCTCTCCAGGGCCATGGACTCATCTACTAACAAAAAAACTGAAAAGTAAACTAGTAAAACAGAAAAAACCACCTCAAATAAAGGGGACCTTTTAATTAAGGAAGTGAACAGTGCTCTCCATATCAGCCACTTTTCACTTTTTCATTTTTCCTTTTTTTTTTTTTTTTAATCCATCTGGTGGAAAGGAAACCTATTTCCAACCAATGCATTGGACATATTTGTTGGCTGGATTCTGTGATCCTTACTCAAAACAACATACCAACGCTGCACACTGTCCAAATGTTTTCCTTAGGAATACAGCACATGCCACACACACACAACAGATCACAGCAATAAGGGGCAAAGTACAATATAGATTCTATCCTGAGGAAATTCAATAACCCAGAATTAGAAAAGTCTAACTCATTTCACAGCACTTCTTTAAAAAGAGATACTATGAGCTCCGGAAGTAGACACATGTTGCAAGGTTTTTAAGATTCTTACAAAGATGAATCCGCATACTGAGAATTTCAGTCTAAGGCAAGTGCACAAATCCCACCAAAATCATGGAAAACAGCAGGTGGGATGCCATGGTTACCTTCCCAAATGCAACCCAACTCTGGCAGCTGTGTTTAAGTTTCGTACTTCAAAGAGCAGCCAAAGGCACCTTTCAAAAAGAAGAACATGACAAAGGTGCCCAGTGCTCTCTGTGAGAGCCAAGCTGCAGTGGGGAGGGTCAGGACTGCCCCCAAATCCATAGGTGAACTCCCATCCTGGAGTGGGAATGGACACACAGCGCCACACAGGAGCCTTCTCTGCCCTGCATATGCATGGGATGTGTCCTGAAGTGTTCAACTATAATGAGATTGCACAATCTATGGTAAATTAATTCAATAGCTAAATAAATTTACTATCCTACAGAGATACTGGAGCTGTGAGAATGGTTAAGCAATGTTGCTTATGATATTTTTACCCAAAATAAAAAAAAACAGAGGGGAAAGGAACATGTTGGAGAAGACAGATTTTCACAAATATTTGTATTTGAATTGCTGATGAACTCTTCCTGCTGTTATTTTTATTAATGTTTTAATTATATATGCAATACACTTCGGGAATAGCTGAAAATATATAAGAGAGACAACATTTTACAAGCAAGAGAGACAGCTGTGTAGCCAACTTCAAATGTCCTTCCTTTGTGTCAGGGAAACAAAATGCACTGGGGCCATGACCTTTCACAGAACACGTAGAAGTGAGCATGTGATGGAGCAGTTCTCTTGAGCTCCTGCTGAAACTGATGTTGCCATCCCTGGAGCACTATTTCACTCCATGCCTGCAGGGTTTTTTTAAGATGTACTGGTCAACAACACAATGGATATGGAATGGGGCAGCATGTTTTTTGTGGGATGTTACATGTTAAAGATCTGGAGTCCTAGGACAGGGTCATTATTCCCAAAAACACCTTTAAAATGGGTGAAATTTTAAATACCAGGTTCTTGCCAGGGACCTGGTGTGGCAAATCTTTCTGCAGTGAGCAAAAGCAGAAGCCCTAATCATAATGCTAAAAGTATTAAGCAGTATTTTGAGAGCCAGTTCAATATGTAGGTGAGTTAAGGACATACCTTTCTTAGCAAAATAGTTGAATACCTTCCCCTTGAGTCCTCAATCAGCCCAAAGCTGTCTGGTTGGTTTTGGACTAAGCAGTGTGACCCCATCCCATCAACTGGATGGTGCAATAACCCCAGTGCACTTAATGCCCAAGAAGAATTAGACCCCATGAGTCTTTCCAACCTCATCCCAACACCAGGATATTGCTGTGTCAGGTCACTGACCCCATCTGCATTCCAAGCTTGAGGTCTGCTGGAGACTCACTGTGTTGACCCTTCGGAATAGCATGTAATGAAATCTTTATTATAATTCGCTTTCAACCCACATTGCTAAAAAAATTTGTCAGCTGCTTTCAGATGGTCTCGGTTTTTCTGGCCCTGCTTCTGGCAATCTAAGTAGCTGTCATCACTGTAGGAGCAGCCTGCTTGATAAGATTATAATTTTGTTTACATTGTGCTATAGGATGCCACGCTGAGTGCAGCACAAGGAAAATGGCAATCGACAGCATGCAATGTGCATTTTCAGGAAAATGCACGATATCTCCCGTTATTCCTGCCTCAGAACTGCACTATTTTGGTTGATGTTCTTAAAGGTAAACTAAAAAAAAACAATGGGTTTAATGTATTTCTTCACTGGAAATTATTGCAGTAAAACCTGTAATGGCCTTTTTTGGCACCACACCAATATACAGCGTTCAGAAAACCGCTATTTATTGAAGCAAGAAATCCAATACCAAGACTACAAATCACTTCTTACACATAGAAAACTTGAAGTAAATCTGGCTAACATCTATCTCTTTACCAAAGGTAGAGTTCCCAGCCTCAAACTAGGAGCAGGCAAGTCTCATCTGCTGTGGGACTGCAAATTAAAGACCTTAGTGCCTCTCATTTCCATCCTCTGTAAAATGGAGATATGGCCATGTATTTTAAGAGAGGGTCTCAAGCTCTCTCCGTACGTGAGGCTGTAAATCTACCAGGCAAGTGTACCAATATTTTTACAGCAGTCAGTTGGGTTGGTTTTAATTTGTGTTTGATTAGCAAAGAGCTCTGGGCCACACTCACAATATTCACAGAATTCCCGGTGCAGCCAGGCAAAATTTAACAATTATAATGGTCTTAATATGTATTCAGTCTCAGCCATTAGCTGTTGGGAAAATGGGTCAACAATAACAACTGTATAGCGAGAAGATTTCCCCACCACACATTTAACTGCTGCAGTAAAGGGCAGTGAGCAATGTGAACCAGATTCCTATTACTTTTAGCATGATCACTGCTGTTTTTCCCTTCTTAGCAAGCAAACTGGTTTTTATAATTTTACTTAACTCTCTGCAGAAATTAATTTCTCAGTTGTGTTCTGCTCCTGCCTTCCTGTGAAAGGTCAGCCAGAGCTGGAGTACGTGGTCCCAGGAGCAAAGTTGAATCTAGGACTTTGCACTGGGAGGAAAGGCACTGAACAGCTTTGTCAGGTCAACCAAAAGGCAACATAATGAATCCTTAAGCAGTGCAAGTGCACAGAGTGGGTATTGCACGTTAATAATTGATGACTTTCCAAGCAGGGTACTGAGTGGTTTTACATCCCAAGGCAGCACTGCTGAGCCCTGTCAATGGTAGGAAGAGAGCAAGCCAAGGAGGTGTGAGTTCCTGAGGTGTATTTTCAGGTTTCTGTGTGGGGGGCAAGTACACAGATCCCAACACAACAGCGAGGGCTCCCTGCACAGCCACCCACGGAATGAGCCCCTGCTACTCTGCCCGGCCAGTGGAACGGAAAACTCCATCTCGGAGCCTGACAAGACAAATTGTGAAATTTATCTTTCTCAGACCGGATTGTCCTCCATGTAATGGGAACAAAAGGCAATACCAACAAAAGACAGAGCAGCATTCTGAGGATGGAAAAGGAAGCAGTCATACATCAATATGTAAGTCAGTGCCCAACACACCATTTAGGTCTGGAGGCTCAGCTCAAGCCTTATTGACCCACACAACAGTCACTGCACAAGACCTTGAAGCACAGCTGAGGGCTCCAACAGCAGGACCTGCAGCCACCAAGGAAAGGGAAATAAAAGCACAAACAAGAAATGCTTGTCCTTTCCTAACATAAAGCGCTCAGCTTTACAGAGCTCAGGCAAAATTTTTGAAGAGCACATTATTGCAGATGACAATGGTATTTTGGTACTTGAGGGCAACTGCAAGTGTCAGAATTTATGAAGGTATGAACGTCAAAACATTATTTCTTCATTAATGGTATCAAAGCTGGTGCTTGATTTAATGGTCACAGTTTTAAGGATTCAGTGTCATTCATTTGGAGTCTGCCAAAGTACACACATAATTTAGTCTGATTGTTTAGGAATATATTTCATCTAACTCTTGTTGTTCAAGAATAGAATCAGGTGATTTTTGGCTCAGTCTGCTTTTCCTAACAACTGGAAACAATAGGAACATTAATTATAACTTACTTCACCCATTCAAATGCAGAATGACTTGAGCATGTTGATGAGCAAGAAATTGCTGAGACACAAGCACCAAATTTCACGTTTGAGAAGTATGAACCTCCCATTTGGAAGTACTACTATATTCCCATGCAGCAGCAAATTCAAAGTACTGAAATATTTCCAGCTTCACTTTACTTAGAGAGGTAAGGAGAAGCTAAAATCAGCATTTACCATGTGTCAGCAAATAGCATTGCAAACATGATGACTAGAAATCTGGTCACTCATAATGACACACTCTTGTTCCTGAGAGAAGTGCACTAACCTATGGCACAGCACCCACCAACACCTGCACGGACAGTCCCCGCACTTTGGGTGAGCCCATGGGTAATTGATTCAGCATTTTCAAGCTGATGGTTGCATAATGCCAAGTTAGGGCTACATTCTGGCTTTTTTTCACAAACAAGTAGCACAGCCTGGGCCAAGAGGCAAGAGAGAGATCTCTAGGAATGTATTTTCAAACACATCATCAGTCTGTCTTCGCCCACTACCCATAACAACACAGGCAGGAAAGGAACCAGTAGCAGTGCATTTCACTGCCACAGGAGAGTACACACAGGAGGATCCAAGGCTCTATGCACGCAAAACACCCTAAAGAAAACTGCATCTACCAACTGCACGTGACTGGAAACTGCGGGCATAGCTCTTGGCCACTATCTCAAAGGATACTGTAAAAACAAAGGCGAGTAGGTGTAATTGAAAAGGCAACTGGACACTCGCCCTGAAACCCACATTAGGACACTCTGAGCCAGCCAGACACCAACGTCAACATGCAGCAGACAGGAGTTATCAACCATGACATGGCAGGAAGGGTCAGGTGCACTGACCATCCCACTCCTCATGCCACTGACTGCACACGAAGCAGATGGCTTGCCACAGATGCACAGATAACTCTTCTGACCAAAATCAACATGCCAAATTACCCTCCAAACCAATGGCAACTGGAGGACACACAAAACAATACCTCCAAAGCCAGCTGGCACACTCTATCCTGGGCCTGGACGTGCTCAGTGGCATGATGGGCACACAACTTTGCTTCCATCTGGTGTGGCTGGCAACGGCGGAGGTCGACACACAGGCTGAAGGAAGAGAGCGGCGCGAAGATGAAGCAGTTGACGGATGACAAGGGAGAATTGAATGTGGAGGGGGAAAAATGACCTGCAACAAATCAAGTGTGGCTGTGTAGATGTGTGTCTCTGCAGCAGACTCAATCACCAGCAAGAGGGTGACAGAGATGCTGAAATTGTTAAACAAATAGCTTCACGTTGGCCTGCCCAGGCTTACCATGAGATGGATAGATCCAAGTGAGAACCACTGACCTTAACAACACAGAAAGAACTGAGTGCTCTGGAAAATAGAGAGATAAGCCAAATACACAACAGAAAGACAAATATCAGCATGGGCTACAATTTGCATGTTCATCCATAAAGCCCAAGGTAAATGAACAGACAAACGAGGAGTCTGAATGAGAGAAGTGTCAGTACTACATATTGCACTGTGCACTGGTGAGTGGTGAACAGACCCCCAAAACCCCCACAAAAGTCCTCAATCTCTGACTTGTTCAACGTGACTTATCTTCAGGCAAAACAACCTCTCACTAGATCTTTTTTCCATCTTACCTCTCATTTCTCAATTGCTACACTGAGAACTGATCCTATCTGTAGTCAATAAATACTCCTTACAGGTTACAATTTCAAACAGTAACCTTCAGATTTTATCTACACCTGATCTGGGCCCTTCGCAGGAGCTTCCACCAACTTGTACAAAATCTCCTTATCTCTTTAAAGCCCTTCACTGCAATGCCTCACAAAAGACTTTGTGGAAGGGGCAGGCAGGAGCAGTGGCCATGCTGAGATCACCCATTCTCAGAGTGATTCATTTTCACCCTTTTTTTCCACACGTGTCCATAGCAGTGCAGAAAACGCCTCTCATATTCCCAGACTCTCAGTGGGAGGAGGCTTTCTTTTCTTTCAATATTTATTTACAACTACAACAAAGTCCTGTTCCACAGTGAACGTTCCTACACATAACAGCAAGACAAATAAGCTGTAGGATTGCAGAGTGCAAAACCCAGTGTGCTAACAAGTGCTCCAGCTCGACAATGATTCGTGTTTCTCACACAGGGAGCTTTGCAGAAAGCCTGAAATGGCAAGATGCCAAAACTGAGCTACTCAGCACGAAGGCATGTTTCCTGCACATCACCATCAGCAGCAGTAGGTGTGAAAAATCAGAAGTCAAAAGGCACAGTCCAGCCATAAAATGCTTAATGAAGAAAAAGAAGGACAGGACTCCCAAGGTAAGGCTATCGCCCAACATTAACAGAAACAGCAGCACCTCGCTCCTGCATTGCTGTGCCCTCACAGCTCTCTTCTGCTGGTCCATCCAAGCACCAACATGTTTCTCTCCAACACTGACTTCTCAGTTGATCTCAAAAGTCTGACTGAAAAACCTGCCGTAATGTAACAATGCTTTTAAAAGCTGTTAATCACTGTAATGTCTATTAACAGACGGTTATTGTCCACAGTCCTGATGCCACTTAGGTCTCTAACCTTCTCACCCCAAGTGCCACAAAAGCAGACAGCTCGTCTGAAAGATGTTCAGGTGATAAAGAGAACATTAAAAAGGCATCTGTTCTCCCAGGGCACCTCTTCCGCCCACTGACATTTCAAAACAAGCAAAAGTTTGTCTTTTCTTGTCATGCTTAAGCTTCTTACTGAAGGCAAATATGCTTGTTTTTTGCCAACCATTCAATTCTCCCTTTCTGTTTGAAGGAAAGGAAGGAACGAGGATTATCCAGCTGAGGTTGGATAATCACAAATCTTAGGGAGGGTGAGTTTTTGTGAAAAGGGAGAAAAACGTAAATTGGTCTGATAGAAATATATTTATCTTTTTTAAATTATTTCCCCACGGAGCTTCAGATACGACAGGATTAAAGTGTCAACACATGAAACCTCTGCTTAAGAGTCTTTCTCAAGGTCCCATATGTAAACAAATCTTGAGATCCCAATTCAGTGTCTCCTAAGTGTTCAGGCCTAAAAAATCAGCCAAGAACATGACACAACAGAAAGACTCTCTTAAGAAACACGCAGAGCACTTAGAAGTGAGATTCCTAAAGATCTTCCAGATGCACCAGCATAAAAAAGCCATTAACAGATGAAGCTAAAACCCTGCACATAACTTCACTCCAATTTAGCTTCTATTTTTTAAAAGATACATTTTGGCTTAGGAGTAATATTTACTTTTAAGTAAAAAAGTAGGTGAATTTTCATTTTTATATCGATCTCTAATTTATTTTTTACTAGATTTTCATCAAAAAGTTCCCACAAGCATGGGGAAAAGAGCAAGCAAAATATGCCATGTAGAAATAAATGTTCTCATTCCTTCTTAAAACCAGATTTCCTCCTGATCTTTCTACTCATCAAGGGTTTATTCTGAGAATATTCCCTGTTCAACTCATGAAGAAAGCAAAAGGAACTGGTTGTAAAATATTAACTTATTCCAGTTTTTTTATCTTCGGAAATCAAACACACATTAATTATCAAAATTCTCTGTGTTTCCCTCCATCATGTCATCAGCCCAATCCACAGGGAGGAACACACTGCACAGCCCAATTCCAGTTATAATCACCTATATATTTATCAACAGCCAACTCTAATTTCATCTGCTACTGCATGTCAAGTACATAAAAAGCCAGTAATATCCTTCCAGGGTGGTTGTCTGTGGTATCTCCATTTGCACCTTGGAAACCTCCCCCTTCAGGGAAAAGGGACCACGCAGACTGTGGCTCCTGGATGGCACCTGACAGAAAATACTGACCTGAATGACAGCACAGCAAGGCAGGACTTAATTCCCAAAATGTCATCTCTCTCCTCCTGACCTGGGTTTGTTTGCTGTATTTATTGTAGTAATGTCTTTTTCATTGAACAGTAACTGCCCTTGCCAGTGCACTGCTTTCCCTCAGGCTACTTTAAATCGCTCTAAAACCCAAACAAGGATCCTTATCTTAATATAAAGTATCTGTGAATAGTTGAGAGCAATACAGAAGAGCTTTAAATTGAGAGAGAGGGTCAGTGATGCAATAAGAGCACTTTTTCCCTATATATATAAAGCAGAGACTCAGTTTGATCAGAAGCACAAGCTACTGGTGCCTGGCCATGGAAGGCTCTCCTGGCCCCAACACAGCCAAGCCCTTGAGTTCACATTCCCATGTGCCATGGGGATGCCAAAAGCATGACCCCATGTCAAAGGTCGAGCCCTCCATGCCTGAAGGTCATCTGCCACATCCCTACCACCAGTTTGGCACAGCAGGTCAATCACAGATACCAGCTCTTACTAGGAAAAGGGCCAGCAGTGGACCATTGGGTTCTTCTGCAAGTTATGATGCCCAGCACAGCCCCTACCCAGAGGCATTTGCCTGGCCAGCCCACCCCTGCCTCCACCTCTTCACTGCTGAAAGTTCAGGAAGAGGCAAAAACAAACTCCAGAATCCCTGCTGCTGCTGAGCTCTTCATCTTTCCTGACCTTTTTCCCAGTGCTCAGAACAAAACCATTCCACCCTGCCCCTGGTCCTGCCTGTCATCAGGGGATTGATTTGTAGCACAGAGCCTGTTTCACTGTCTTGCTCGTCCTATTTTCTTGGTCACACTTGGTCAGACACACCTACAGGCTGCTGGCCACAGCCAGAAAGTCTTTTTTTTTTTTTTAATAACCTCCATGAAGTTCAGATAAAAACTTGATTATGATCTTTGGTCTTCTTATTGAAAACTGTTATATTAAATAAATAAAAACTAAGCAGGAGCTGCTTAGCGAAGATGTGAAGTGCACCCACAACTAATCCCTCATTATCACTGTTATCAAGGACAGTGTCATATCCTGAGAGGAGAGAAAGTGCAACCACTCAAGATGTGAGAACAAAGAGACAACACTCAGTGGCATTACTTCACTGACCACATCGTTTTTATTTCCAGCATTTTAGACTATGCAACTGTTGATGAGGATGGATTCTAACAGGAAATACAAGCAAACCTTGTGGGGTTTTGCTTACTTGGACACTGCAGGTTAAGCCTTTCCCAGCAAAAGGGAATTTTTTTTTGGTGTTCAAATTCCATTTCATAGCACTTCTTTAAGACTAGAAGAAAGAAAAAATTATACTGACATTTAACTCACAGCCTGGAGCCAGCTAATCAGACAGAGCAGGCAAGCAGAGCAGCATCAGGAAAACCATGGGGGAAGGGGAGAAGGAGGGCTATCAGTGGGAATGGAGCTGGAAAGCCGGGTGGAAATGGGCTGCCAAGGGCTGCAGGGAGGCAGGGACAAGGGTGATGGGCACAGGAGGGAGTGAGCAACAAAGGAATATTGTCTCCAGCACAAGGAGAAGAGGAAAACTGAAGCACACACGGGGAGAAAATTTGCTTCCTGGGGTAGGAAACTGAAGGAGAGCAAAGGGAAAGCAAAGAGCAGAATGGGAATGCTGGAAGCACCACTGGAGCATCACAGAACAAAGAGCAGAAGGGATAAAGGATTTTCAAACAGCATCCAAAAGCAGCAAGAAGGGAAAAAAGGGAGGAGAAAGATAGAACAAGCTCTAAAAAAGTCTAGAGTTACGGAGGAGCAGTGGACCA
The DNA here is from genome assembly GCA_013396775.1 of Cephalopterus ornatus. Lineage (NCBI taxonomy): Eukaryota > Metazoa > Chordata > Aves > Passeriformes > Cotingidae > Cephalopterus > Cephalopterus ornatus. The sequence continues at coordinate 256,491 of VZRE01006779.1, forward strand.
TTAGGCAAGAAACCCAGAGGACTATAACAAAATTTCAAAGAATCTTAATTCTTTTAAAAAGAGTGGTAACCAAGTTGCATTATATGGTACCCAGTACATATTTTCCAAGTGGTATATGAGTAATTATCACAGAGTGCATCAAGGAAAAAATATCATTGTAAACACTCATGGAAGGTGCATAATAAATATATTTCCTGTAAAAATGCTCTGCATTTTTTCCCTGATCATTTTCCTCCTAGATAAAATGAGACCTTTTAGATACTCATGTTTCAGAACGTGGGAGGAGTTTTATTTGTTTCCCCAAGCAATTTTAAACAACACAGCAACGCCTCCAAACATTTCATAAAGTGCTTTCCTTATTTCAGTCTGGGTGTAAAATTAACCTGAAATACCGGCAGCTTAAATGAAACGCATTGGCATCACCTTGCATCTGAAAGCATTTAGTAACTGTATTTTAAGACTCAAGAACTTCATAGTGCTTTATAAATACACTGTAACTACATATTGCAAATAATTTCATCTTTATGAGATTTGATCTTTGATATTCATCTTTATGGGATTTTACTAAGTTCTTCCCAAAAACCACCTGAGCTATGTGACAACTCTGGCAGCTTTTTACAAGGAGGAGGAATAGATCTTTTAACAATTGTTTTTGTTCCTCTTCACTGGAGGATTATGAGGTATTACTGGATCCAAACAATGACCATATGATGCTCATATCGATACCCAGAAAGAAATAATTCTAATAGAATATTATAAAAATAATATGTAAAATCTTCTTTCCATTTCAGAGGGTTCTAAAAATCCAAATCACCAAAAGCATGCAGGAGATCAGCTCTACACCACTCTAAAATTTAAGTCAACATATACAAATTTTGCAAAAGCAATGATGTTAAGCCCTAAATCTAGAAATTGTTTCTAATCTTTAGAAGGTTGGACATTCAGAGGCTCACATGAAGCTCTGCTGAGAAAGTGGCTCAAGGCCTGAAGTCACCAACACTTTCCTGATAAATGATCTCTGGAATGGCACCATCAGCAGCAATATCAGAGATGCCATTGCTCTTTCAGGACTAAACAGCAAGAACATTTGAACAGCTGCAGATGACACTGAGCTAAGAAATGTGAGCAGAATCAGCGGTGAAAGAATACACCAACAAGTTGGAGACTTGGATACAATATCCAAGAGCTGAAACCTGACTCAGTGGAGCACTTTCTATTGTTCATTTTATTCTTCCTTCTAAAATTCATGTAGTGAAAGTGTGAGGTAATAAAAGGCCAAGTATCTGTACTTCAGCCACTTACAATGAATGCAAGTAAAAAATACAGTATTATTGGAAAACCAGAAATATCAGAGAAGTGTGACAGAAACATGACGTGCTGAGATCAAGGAGCTTATTCTTTTCCTGTTGCACCATGAAGACATTGGCTATCTCAATAGATATCCCATTTTGAGTGCTACTCCTTAAAATACGGGGAAAGTTCATTTGGAGGGGGAAAAAAACAAAACAGACCACCAAAAAACAACCCCACCACAAACAACTCAGTGATTTCACAAGCATGGTCAACAGGAACCAAAATTTCTTTCTTCTTCTTTTCCTGCAAAGAAAAGCTGAGATTAATCTAAGGAGGTGCTAAGCATCATCCACAAGCATCCAACAAGGCAGTGGCAGAAGAGGACATCCATCAGTTCTTCTCCTACAACTGACAGGAGGATGAGTGGTAGAAAGAATTAGGTATTAGAAAAATGAAAGTCTTGTTAACAGTAAGAGTGGTGAAGACCCAGAGCAGGCTGTCTACAGAAGATGTGAAATCAATATCCAAGGTTTAAGAAGAGGTTAGACAGACTGTCAGCTTCTGGAGGTGAGACAGGTACACTTGATCTCACCTAAGAGCCTGGCAACATACTGACTTATCCCCCAAGGTCTTTTCCACATCAGCATTTCTGGGATGTTTTAATGCTTTGAGCAATTTGTCTCAATTATGGGATAATTTCATATATGAAAGAACATATCCAATACTAGTGTTGGCTTATCTTAACTGATTCTCACACTCCTCCATCTTTGTTTTAAAATAGAAGACACTGAATTCACTGAAATTGAAAAATTGAATGGGCTAGATTCCTTTTTTCCCCCCTTTTACTTTGTTTTGCTTTCCTGTCTAAGGGCTCCATGCTCTGGATGTTTGTATCCTTCAGTTTCTTTTTCCTCAGAGAATTTTAGGAATAACAAAATATTTTATGATCCTGCTCCAAGGTCACTACACAACCTACCTTTCTTGTAAATCATAAGGTGATGTTTTGGTCTTGTCCTTCCTTTATTTAGGTCCACAAGGTGCCCTTAGGTGTGTGCTAATTGATACTGCACATTTGTTTGCTCCAGAGAGGAGAATCCACTTGCACCTTGAGTCCCTCATTCTCTTTATTAACTGGAATCTCTAACTTGCAGAAACTGGACTTGATGATCTTAAAATGTTCTTCTAACCTTAACAATTCTAAGTGAACCCAGTAAGGCTGTCCAAGACACACACCTGCTCTCTGAAGTACCTCCTACTGCAGGACACATTCTCTTGACTACTAAAAACCAGGACACTTGACAGCAGTGTTCTCACAAACATCCTTTGTGTTGCAAATACCAACAGATCTGGCAGCTGAGCAGAAAATTTCTAATAGAAAGAGGTTTTGGACAAACAACCCCTGTTTGATGAGTTTCCAGCACCTCCCCCCAAAGGCTTCCAGGTGCTGGGCCCCGGGGAAACTCTGCAGTGCAGGTTGGCTCAGGGCAATCCCCCAGGAACAACTGCAAGGTGGGCCAGATTCCCCTCAGAGCAGAACTTCCAACTTCAAACCCAGAGCCGGTCAAAGACATTGAATTTTACGGGTACTTCAGAAATAGAGTGCAAATTCCTACTTTTTCCAAAACCAGCCAAACACATGCCTTTCAGGCAAAAGGAACATTACCAGGATCATTTTTGCTGAGATGGAGGTGCACTGAGAAAAAAGTACATGTTCTTTTTCCAGAACTGCCTATTCCTCACAGATTAAAACCACTGGGTGACATTTTTAATCAGTATTTCTATATAGCATTGCTAAAATGAGAACATTAGCAAGCTCATTTAAATTTGCAAACAAAACCCATTTGAACAGTACTTGAGCAGTAGCAAGTGGCAAAGATACATGAAATTAAAAGACTGTGAATAACAAAAAGCTCTTGGGCACTGCACCACCCTCCCTATGCTCCCGCTTCTCCCATCACATTAGAGAACACCGAGACATCATTCTTTCTATCCCACTCCTATCAAAACTCGGATTAGAATCTCTTTGCATCTCTTGATGCAAAATTAAAGAGAAGTTTGCCTTTGGAATTGCAAAGTCCCACATTTTGTCTAGTCTACACGTGGGGCATTGCCCACACAAAAAGTCACATCTTATTTCCAAATAAGTTGGTTACTTTAAAAAGAAAAAACACTCAGAGCTCCCCATTGTTCCTAAGGCTCTGTGAAATTAAAAGTTAAAGAACACAAGACAGGAGAAAGGCTGGTTGTGTGACAGTTCAAACTCATCTCACTTTAGATGATCTTGAACTTCAACACCTGTACTCTCCAGAAATGTTGCATTCTTATCCCTTAAAGAAAGGGAAAAGAAACACAACAAGACAGATGTAGGAAATCTGCTACATGAGGTTTAATTGCAACCATTTGTAACCTGCATTTCACCCAGATACAGATCTTATTTTTGAGGAGATATTCCTAATTAAGCAGAGGACTTGGTTATCGCCAAAGGAGCGACTTGCAGAACGGGGTTATCAACACTATCATATAACAAAAGTAACCCCAGATATTGATCCAGAATTAGATGGCCATCACACACTGAAAGATCCCAGGACCAATTAGGGGACAGGGAGGAGGGATGCAAGACACCAGGACCACAGCTCTTGCATCTGAATGAGGACTCAGCACGACCCTAATCGACTTTTGCCTGGGGAGGTGACAGGGTCTGAAATGGGCTATTTACAGTCTCCCATAGCACAGGATGTGAGACCCACTGTGCTCTGCAGGTGTATTCTCATGGCCCTTTGAGGCTGGGAATCCTGCTGCCTCCCTAACCCAAACAATTTACCTGGAACTGCACAGAGTCAATAATGGAAGGGGGAATTAAACACAAGTCCTGTGCATTGGAGGTTAACTTGCTGTGCTACCAGGTCACTGTTCCACTCTGGAGTTGTCATTCCAGGCTAATAAGGTACTGCACAACTGTAGCAGCCTTGCCCAAGTTTTAAGGAAGCCTAAGTATGCAGAAATTCATTATTTTGTATTCATTGTGTCTGTCAATCAAAAAAGGAAAGCTTTAAGATAAGGAGGATCCTGAACTACTACAGTAACTATATAAGCATATGGGGCACAGTGCAGCAAGTTGTTGAAAATTTGAGTACCTCTGGGAATTTAAAAAAAAAGATTCAAGTAGTACCAACACATCAGTGTGGCACTGATAGGGATAAGGCCCTCAAGGACAGCATCAAGGTGCTGTAACACTGCTCTGTGTTTCGGAAGAGGATCAGGGATCCTGCACCAGGCCCTGTTTCACAGCACACACATAACTCCACCCGCACTTTCAGTCCACCCATCAAATAAAATTATATTTTCCCTATCTTCAGTAATTTTCTTTCCACTATCTCAGGGTGACATACAGACATTGACAGGAGCTTGGCAATAAATCTAAGAGGCAGGTAAATATTAGCATATTGTTTGCAAACACTAAGGCTGAAGTACTGAGGAGTCTCTGGTCAGAAAACCAAGTCCTTCTGTCCTTCAGCCCCTCACTTCTATAGATCAAAGAGTTACAATGCAAATAGACAGTGCCAGAAACCAGGCTCTGAAGCTCAGCTAAATGCTCCTGGAAACTTAAAGTGAAAAGCTCACCAGTCTGACGTTGTTTCTGTTAAGCAATGCATGCTGTGGTGCTGCCTCACGGGTGAGACAAATTGCTGCTCTAAGTCTATTAAAAAGGGGGAAAAAAAAAGGCCACCATATGGTGCTGACTGCAGTAGCTCTTAGCAGGTGAAATCCATCCAGAGCAGTAGATACCATACTTAATTATTGTGACAAATTCAGTCATTCCAGGTGGGAATTTTTTTGTTTGGGTTTAATTTTTTTTTTGCTATTTTTCACATTTTTAATGTGCAACCCCCATCCAGAATATAACACTGGGGAGAACAGGCAAGAGGAGGAGAGAGGAACCACACATCCATCCCACGCAGATGTTTGTGTCACCCAGAAATGGGATGGAGTTCAAGCAGGGAGTCTGTGCAACTTAAGTCATCACAGGTGTTGGCACACAAAGAAGGATGTAAAGTAGCAGGGGTTCTCACACAACTCCCTTGACTTCCCTTACAATCCACCCTGAGCATCTAACGAAGTAATAGCAGCACTAACACCCCACACATAGGGACGCTGATGAAGATGGTGAAGCCACACAGAGCCTGCCCAGAGCACCCGAGACCCTCCTTACACCCAAGTGAGGAAAACTTGAAAAAAAAATTTACAGAAGTATTTACAAGAAGATGGTCTCAGGTTTCATATATCCCAGATTATGCAAGATGCACACGCACAGTATCTGTGCTTTGATGTGAAAGTGTGCCAAAAAATTCCTCAAATGGCTTCAGTGTGGCTGTTGTCTGATCTCAAGGTCTGTGATGCACAAAGGAACAGTGGAGAGAGAGGGAATCCAAAGGGTACATTAAACACTAACAAGCCTACAGACCAAGTGGCACAGAAGTCAATTAGCCCCATGCACAGACGAGGCACATTTCCAAGTTCTTTGATATGTAGTGTAAAGTTTCACAGGTGACTGCTGGGATCCCCCAGAGCCACACCTGCTCTTCTCCTACACCCTCACTGGAGTTCAACATCCCACTGTCCATGTGTCAGACATTTACAAGAATCAGATTAAGTTATTCCAACAATCTGACTCTTTCCTTTTATAACCTGTGGCATTAGGAGTCAACGACATCATTTTATTCAACAGGAGAAGTCCATGAAAAGTTTCCCCAGTTCCCCCATGCCCTGGATCCTTCCTGTCTCTGCAGTATACCCAGAAAACATTAACCTAATTTGAGCGCCAAGAAACGTCCCTCTCCAATTCAAATAATCAACAAGTCCCTGTGAAAGACTCAGAGATTTGATTCTGTTTTTTCCCCCAGGATAAATACTTCAGGTGAACTCAACTGATTGGTCACTAGCTGAGCTCCTGAGGTTCCCACAGCCCAACAGATTAGTCACCTTGATCATTTCACACCTACAAGTTCTACAGAAGTTTTTTAACATCATGCTAAATCCAAACTCTTTAACATCTTGCAGATACACACATGCCCCCATATATACACACACATTTGAAGCAGTGATTAAGTAATTTCCTTTTCCCTAATTTAAAATAAAACTTTCACTAGCAGAAGCAGCTAAGAACTTGCCCACGTCCAAAACCAGAGCTTGCATAATTTTATTTCATTATTTAAAAAATTCTTTAATTACCAGGGGTTGGGTTTTTTCCTTCCTTTCATAAGATCCTACTTAAAATCTTAAGGGAAAAAGCCTTTTTGTGGTCCTTCCATAGTCTTACTAATTTGTTCAAAAAGCCTACAGTAATTTCCTTGATAGCTTCCAAAATGAATCCCATAAAACCGCCTCTCTCACTGGAAATATCTTATCTGTAGACAAGTCAAAGGATCAACTTGTTACGGGGCTTATATGGAGATAAAAACCAAACCAAAACAAAAAATTAAAACACCCCAGCAAAAGAGTGTTTGTAATTCTAAATTCATAAACACACACTTTAAAGTGTGACTACTCTGAGCTGCAGGAGCCTTTTTGTGAGTTAGAAAGCAAATCCAGCATTTGATGCAGCCACAGCAGCTATTGCTCATCTCAGAACAGCAAGTCTGACCGGAGGAAGGTTCAAAAAGTAATAAAATACAACCTTGCCAAAAATACCAGCCACAAACTGTGCATAGAACTGATCTCGGGTGGCAGGGAGGCATCTCCAGGGGAGCCCAGGGCTTCCTGGAAAGGTCAGCACAGCCCAGCCCAGCCTCAGCGTGGGGGCAGATACGCTGAGGAGCTCAGTGCGTGTTTACAGCAGTGATTCCTGTGAGCTTGAAGCACACAAAGCACAACTCAGGGGGCTCAGCAGCCAAACGGGTGTGGTCACAAGCCCTGGCTAAAATGATAGGGAACAATGAACAGGGGTCTGTTGACCAAAACTGGTTTCTGTATGAGGAGTGAAAATTGGTGACTGAAAATTGCTGAGGAAACATCATGGGAAAACAAACAACAATAGCTTTCATAGATACACCTACCCAGGGTTTGATGTCCCTGCCCAGACTTGGTCCAGCAGGTTCATTTAACTCAAGGATCCCTGAATCAGTTTTTCCCGGCACTGCTGCCATCAGTCAGACTCCCAGGACACAAAGGGAACCTTCTTCATACAGGATCCTTCCCACGTCTTTTATATTTACTCTTTTTTCACGTATTACCAGATTTTTAATCCAACATACAAATTCACTCTAGAAAAACATCACAAAATCCAGAAAATGGTTGTAGTAGCCAGTGCACCAGCTGAAAGCTTCCTCAGGAACTCAACAGGCTCCTCAGCTGAGATCATTCCTGCTCCCTGCCTGTGTCCCCTCAAACACACTGTTTGCTTCCATTGGTTTGTCTAGGGGAATTACCTATTGCTCTAAACAGAAATAAGCAGACTTATTATTTCAAAGAATAAGACTCTTCTGACAACTACCTGAAAACAGGGGGCACTGGTAAATCTTGGTTAAGATTGTTCTGCTGGCTACATTAATTCTGTTGTAGAATAACTCAGATTAGGAGCATTTCTAATATATCTCAACAAATAAAATTCCAATATTCAGCAAACATCTCCTCCTATTCTTGCTATGGTAACCAAACGGTCTGAAGGAAATTTGAACTCCCAAACCAGTCTAGCTATTGAATGTATTGTGGACGCAGCTTTTAAACCATTAATTCCACGGAACACAAACTGAGGTTCAAAAAGAACCACTCACTGTAGGTGCACAGGCCAATAAATCATTGTGAACTTGTGAAAGGCAACTGAAGTGCTGTGAAAAATCAGTGTCATCACCTGGTCACAGGCACCCAGAGGGAACTGAGTAACAGAATCAACGTGTCACCTCTGCAGTCTGATGATGCTTGACATGCTTTGCTCCTCAGAGCTTTCTCACCACAACCTTTCCTGTTACCTTCCCTCAGCACAGAACATTAGGGATATAACCAGCACTGGTGTATGCCCTGTGCTGCCCGAGCTGCGTGAGTCCTTTATGGAGAATACAAAGGCCAAGCCACAAAACAGCAGAATAAACGAAATGTGTTACCTGAGCAAGCAAAACCAATACCACAAGCAACTGTAGGAAGACACTGAATCCTACATACCTGCTTTACAGCCAGCTGGTCTTCCTCACACTTCCAAAGTCACTAAAATATCTCTTATAAAGGAGAACACACCACATGAGAGCAAGTCACTGTGGCTTACCCAAGGCAACAAAAGTAGGAACAAAACAAGGGTGATTCTTGTAATTAACTGCAAGTGGATGAACAGGTGCTTTGGATTCCCACTTAGCTCAATTCAGAACACCTGGTTTGTCAGGTCTGGATTCGGGACTAAGCCACCGACACCCCACACGTGTTTGCTTTCCCACTTCATCTGTCACGTAACCCAAAGTGATCTCTAAGACTTTAAAAAGGCTTTCTAACCGATGGCAGATCCAAACAGCCAACCAAAGTGTAGAACAGTCTAGGAGAGAATATCCTTCCTAAGGGGCAACTGTAAATCCCCAGTTCCATTTTGGAGGGAAGCAAGACAACCACAGACAAATTCTCTAAGGAAAAGCAAGGCTGACCTCACATATTAGGAGTTGGGGCCAGTCTCTGACAGCCATCTCTTTTCCAAATACTTACCCACCATCCCCACATTACATGTTGTTATCCAGAATAATCACACATGACCAATTATGAAAGTTAAGCCACTCAGTATGGAACACTCCTGATCCAATTCCAGCAATTCCACGTTAATCCTGAAGCATCACTAGTACTGTGACATATTTAGGAGTCACCTCCAGTCTGGAAACATGAGATCATGTTTCAGTTTTGACAGGACACACATACTGGCACGTTGTTGATCTATGTTGTATCTAGACTTGGGTACTTTCTGTACAACCCCTGAACAGGTTTCATTCCCCCCACTACATCTGCAGTTAATCCAGGATCCAACAGCATACTTTTCCACAAACAGGCTAATGCTAATTAGATTCTGCAGCTAACGCTTTAAGGGACAGCTCAACCCTCTGTTTGATGAATTGATGAATAGAGAGATTTCCCCATTAATCCAAGCTTCTTCCAAGAGTGCAATGCCAGAGCAGACTGCCTGATAGACTCCCAGTCCATGCAAAGAGAAAGGTGGAATGCTTTACCACTGAGGGAATGAGAAGTCGGGGCGAAGACCATCCCTAGGGATCTGTGGGCTGAGCAGAGGGAAGGGCATGGACACACACACAGAGCTGACAAATACAAGACTGAGAACTTCATCCCAAATTAAAATATTTAGACAGCTCAAAAACATGTTAATCACCACTCTTGTCTTTACCATAATGGACATTTAACCTTACGCTCTTTGACCACAAAAAACTCGGTCTCTCACAAGTTTCCTATAAGAAAATGCATTATTAAATCAGATCCGAGCATGGCTCAGAATCTCAGCTCCCTTTGTTCCCTGAGGCTGCAAGGAGGAATCTGGGCAGGGAGTGGGGGGAGAGGGAGGGTGTTATGAGCAAGCTGGCACTACTGATTTCTTGTAAATACCATAAAAATGAACACTTGACCATAATCTATGAATTGGATATAAAGAGAGAAAATAACTCTTACAGAAATGAGCGCTTTTAAGTGCTTCTTGAGCATCAAATTGAAGCAAACATTTATGAATTTTCCATCATGGCATGAAGCACCGTGTCAGGCAGGATCAACCCCATAAAATTATTTTGTGACAATACATGTAAATGGTTTTAACATTCTCTGTTCCTCCAAAGCGATAGCAAAGACTACCCAAGCCATCTGAGAGTTCAGGATTGTAATGGGGCCTTTGAAGAGATTATTTGCAGACTAATCATATATTTTCTCATGGAAGCATTCCACAATTTGAAGTACCACGTTCACACAGCACATTTTGCCTTCCACAGTTACCTCTGAAAGAGCCACTGAAAAATTATACACTGCGTAGACAAGCATATATCTAAATTATATGCATGTCTAACAGAAATAGATTATTTTCAAGGGGTCCTAAACCCAGCTCTTCCATTTTTTCATGCAACTGCATGCAATAATAATTTATGTATAAGAATCTATGCATTTCAATCAGATACACACAACTCCTAGGGCTTTCTGTTCGCTCAGGTTTGCAAGTTTATATAAAAATAATAAAAATAAACACATTTTTAAAGGTATTACTTTGGGCTTTTTTTAAACCTGAAAAAGAATATCTTTACTATCCTCATGATGCTGAAACACCCTCAAAAAAGAGATGTCTATCAGAACATAGGATTTTAATGACAGTTGCTTGAAAGCAGTCCCTGTGAGATGTCTTCAACACATCTTCATTATGGATCCTATGCAGTGCCTTTCCTACAAAACTCTATTCCCTTTATTTCCTACCTATCATTCCCAGGAGCTCAGGCATCTAACCTTGGTCTTCTAGATGTCATCCAAGTCAGCTGATTCAAAGAGCAACTGGTCAAAAGCTTGAGTGTCCCAGTGGCACATATTTCAGTGGATCCCACATTCCCATTGGAGCAGGAAATAGTGAAGTTCGAGTAATCCATAAAGTATTATATTGATTAAAAAAACCCAAAACAGAGAACCTAGATCACAGAATACAGCTGCCTTTAATACCTTTTCTGACACAAATAAATTGGATTAATCTCATAATCAAAGGCCACGTTCAAAAAGCCAAGGCTTTTTTCTAATAATAAACTTGTATCTGTAAAACCCCTGGAACAGCGATACAAGGTTTCCTTTTCTTTTGTATTTAAACCACGGACAGGGACGAAGAGAAGAATTTAAACTTCGCTGCCCCATTCACGGAGCATCCCTGATCCTGGGGTCCTTACTGAGTTACTGACTTTTGGATGCAACAGCAGGAAGAGTCTCCAAATTGGCTTTCAGTAACTTATTTAAAAAAAAAAAAAATCAAAAAACTCACCAAACTCACTGGACCTTTTAAATTTTCTTTGAGTGAGGAGCAGTGCATTAGATCAGATATGGGATATTAACTGGCCTTTAAGTCTGACAGCAAAGAGCAGCTCTAATGGGAGTCCCAAATTCTGCTGCCAGCAATCCAGAGTACTTACAAAACAGCAACATCAAGATGCCAGAACAGTGCCATGACCTATATTTCCTGCAAACCAATTTTCTTCTTTGTAGGGTGGATGGAAAGAATTCAACTGCTTTTTAAGTTCCTTTTCTTTCTGCTGGAACTATGCCTTATCATACACATTTTTCCTAAGCCCAACTTTTCAGTGCCCCACAGCATATAAAGCAGGAATTATCTACAGGCAATTTATGCAGCTACAAACAAAAAATACTGCAAAATCGTGTCTAGGCTGCAATAACCAGATGGGAACAAAATTCTTTGTATCTCATTTCCCTATTTTTAAAAGAAACCAAACCCCTTAGAGGGGAATCTTAAAAGAATAACAGTGTTACAGAGGAATACAGATTCCGAGGAATTCCTGTGGATGCATTACTGATGGAGTACAGCCCAGCTGATCCTTCCAGCTCGTGCAAGTTCAGACCTTGGCATTCCACCTCAAAATTACAAGTTTCCCCACACTCTGCACCTTTTAGTACTGCAGTTTTATAAACAATATAAGCAGGGGAAACACTAAGCTCAGGCCACAGTGACAGCCTTACCTGAGATTCTACTCATGCAGCACCCAAAATATCCACTGCTAGGAAGAGGCAGAACCATCACTAAGGACTGAAAAGGCTGGGAGACTTTTTCCCATCATCAAGGCTGTTACTTGGGATTTGCACACAGGAAGACGCCTAAATTTCCAACATTCATATTTATCAAAGTGAGGCGTTTATTCTTTTGGTTATTCCCACCCTCTGGGGGGAATTGTATCCTCTAAGGAGAACATTAAAATCATAACAACATTTTTAAAAGAAAGTAGTATCTCTCTCTGATTTCTTTTACTCCAATAGCTTTGTGATATCCCTAAAAATTCCATTTTGGCCTCCAAAGGAGGAACTTGGCTCATTTGTTATACACATCCTGCTCAGAGTGGTCAACAAAACACCTGAAAGGATTCATGATAATCTTGTTTCCACCGCCTCACCCCCCTTACAGTTATCCCTGCCAAATGCAAACCCTTTCCCTCTAGCAGGGAAATTTGGAAACAGAACACCTGATGCAGCTTTTATTCCAAAATTGTCACACGTGTGTTGAGTGTCAGGAAGAGCCATGTTGTGCCACAGCACTCACTTGTCTCGGGAAAATTGAAATCGTTCCGTGTCTAACACTTTGAATGATTTCCCAACTTCTCACTTGCCCCATCTGCTCCTCTCAGCTCAGTTTGATTTGTTTTAGCCTTTGTGTCTGCAGTGGCACCAACAAAACTGCAGCATCACTGCAAGCTCCTCTGCTATGGAGCGCTGCCAAGGCAGGCAGATTCAGCCTCCTCCAAGAGAAAAACACCAAAAAAACCGGGATCACTGTCTAGTTCTGCTGTCTCTCCCATCCTCCAACACAATTACAAGCAGCTATCCAACTTCAACACTTCACTCTAAAATAATATGTCACATATAAGACAACCAACATTACAATTATAAATCAGATGATCACAAAATACAGCAAAGCACGTGAATCTCAGCCCCAATTTTACTCTATTAGCTATCCCAATTAGCTTAGGAATTAAGTCAGAATTACTTGAGTTTAGGTAGCATTTTGCTCCTTTGCTGTTAGCATGGTATTTATAGGACGTTTCAGGTAAAAATACTTTCCAATGCTTAAGACACTGGGATTCTGAAACCAAACCAAGAACTTTTAGTTAGGTGGGAAAACTAATAAAAACAATTGGTAAGATATGCCCATGAAAGGGGTTTTTTGATTAAGACAGGGCACAAGGTAGGCAGGCACAGTGCTGTCTCTGAACTGCAAAAGAGTCAGGATGCACCCACCCAGGGTTTTAAAAACGGCCTTAAATATGATGGAAGAAAGATATTAGAAATAAGGACTTGGGAAAAAAAAAGCCACAATCTGGCCATACAAGTCTCCACTGAAAAAGACTCAGCTCTGACTGAGCAGAACCTTAACAAAAGAAACAAAAGGAAAGAAACAAAAAGAAACAAAAAAGTCACGCACACACACTTGCTCATCTCGCCACAGGCTTGAAGTCAGCGATCACCAAAACAACAAGGGCCCACAAAGATGCAAATATACCTGGGAATCAGCTCCAGACTCTCCCTTCTGACCCACTAAGGACCGAATACACAATATGGCACAGAGAAAAAGAACTGATGGGGAACAGCTCACAGCCCTGACTCACGTTCCATGTTACTGAGAGCATCATGCTGAAAAGAGGTCAGAACTCAAGACAGTGGTCTCAAGTTGCTTTAGGTTTACTCTAGAGGAGGTCTTGAGCCCAGTGAAAAAAATGTAAAGCTCTCCAAAACCCTTGGCATACACTTCTTCAAGTCCAAAGTACCAGCAAGTGACTCAACACGTCTTGGTCTGGTAAGAGATGTTCAGGATGGGTCAGGTGACCATAACCTTCTGGTTTACTTCAGTAAAGCGCAGAGTGATATCCCAACACTTACCACCCCTGGCACCAGCTCCACTCTGCTGAATCACTTATCTGGAATTCCTCTCATTACCCTCAGTGGTATATTTTTTCCCCAGTGCTCATTCCCTCCTTCCGGTGAAGCCAATGAAATTCAGCTTTACAATTCAAGAGACACATGGCTATAAGAGAAGTCACTAAACACAGTGCTACTGCAGCATCCTGAGCAGCCAGTCACGAAGTTGGGCTGGCCTTGAATTCAGGGAATGTTGTTCAGCAGCCATTGGGGAGTAAATGAGGCAGAAAGTGAGTTATCCAGGCAACTGCAGAGCTGGGAGCCCAATCAGGTGTGGGAGCTGCAGGGGAAGCAAAGGTGAACAGAACCACAGAGCCAGCACACGACATTTGCAAGGTAAAATATGATGTTTGCAACTAATAGGTAGAGGTAGGAAGAGAAATCTTGCTGGCAGAAGAGACTAGTGCTGCATAAACTGCTCCTGGGAAAGTCTGGCACACCAGTGAGAGTGTGTCCATACTGCTTCTTCAATAAAGGGGGGAAATAAATCAGGATACACATCACATTCGCTAGCTTCAATGGACATGGCATTTTCCTTCAAAAAGCGCAACTGCTCCCATCTCTGTTCCAATCTGTTCACACCTGCTGACAGGTAAAAAACACTATTTCATTCCCTAGTTTGCACTTCTGGGCTCTATGATTTCCTTGCCAATGTGAAATTCGCAGCAGCCATGACATACAACATAGCTCCAACAAGGAAATCTTAGTTGGATACTAGTTTGTTCCACAACACACTGAAAGAAAAGCTGCCAGCCAAATGTCTCCAGCCAACTGCAAAATACATTATTAATGAAATTAGAGCGAGGAACCTTTTTGTGCGGCTCTTTTATTAAATAATTCCAAGTGACTCCATTGCACAGTTACAGCATCTGAACTTTGCTTTTTAAATGTTGCCATGTGTAATCTCCAATGTGTATTTGCACTTGCAGTGATAATCTGAAGGCAACAGAATCTCTAATAAGCAGAATTATTGATAAACTTACTCTAGGTCCTCCCACTAACAAGTGTCATTGTACCCCAAGACCCTAAGGTGACACACTTATTACCAGATTATTATTTTATTTCTTAAAAAATTGTATACAGAAAGTTACAGAAAAAAACAAGCATTTCCACAGAAAAACAACCTATTTCAAAGACAACCATTTAGAATCAAAAGTAATTCCTTGATCTCCAGAATTAGAAAGAATTGGGCAAACCATAACCCACATGCCCACCAGTGATGTTCAGCCCAGATCATTCCTCCACATGGGGAAAAATGCCTGGTCTCCTGTGACTAGGGACTAGATAACTTGAGCTCGTGCTAACCTGTAAAGGACAGAAAAAAAAAATACAAAAGAAAGAAGAAAACTGCCTGATCAGTCCATATCACCATCATCAAGGAAGGGTTCCACTGGGGACTGAGTTGCTCAAGGAATTGGTAATGGTGCACTGGCATTCCATGTCTCAGTAACCTGTGTGCAAATCTGGCTCAAGCTGATAATGATCAAACCTAATTACAGTCTGACAGCCCTTCAGTGGCTTAGACAGTGCTTAAGATTTTATCACAAGTCTCATGATATTTAGCATTCTTCTTAAGCCCTAATTCCTCAAGTCAAGCAATTACCCAAGATTCTCCATTTCCAATAAAAATGGAGTTTCCATGCCATGAACTTGGAACAGTGCTTTAAACATGATCTACATGCAATAAATTGGTTTCTAAACTATTTTTTGTTTTAATACATGCATTTAAAATTCTGCTGGGTCCCTTTGCAAGCTTTGCACAGCTGTGGAGCCAGGTACAGATATATCCAACATAAGTATTGAATAGGAACAAGCAGCTCCAGCAGACTGCTTTACACTGCATTACACTGCCAAACACGAAGAGCACAGATCTCCAAGAGAAATAACAGGCTTAAACCAAAGTCACTGGTTAAAAATACAGCAAAATCATCTGCACAACAAATTACTTCGGTTTTCTACACCTTTGCACACTGGGTGCCTTGCTAGAACAAAACATCTTTTCTCCAGCACTGCTGCCTGTCTCTTAGAAGCAACTTTTACCACCTCTCATCCTCAAATAGCTTTAACTCAAGAGAAACCCAGATGACAGCAGGGCAGAGGAAATGCTGAACTACACTGGTTTTTGGCTGAGTTCTTACCTCAGTGTAAGAAAGCCCTTCTGGCTCAGCAAAGGGCCAGCTGGCCCTGTGTGCAGTAACCTTGACTCCTTGGCAGTCCCCGAGAGCAGACACATATTGTGATAACTCACCATAACACGTTTCCAGCCTCCAGATATTTGTGAGCCTGGCATACCTGCACCAGAAGCAGCACCACCCCTTGTCTGGGTCCTCAGTTCCACCACCAAGTTTTCCAGAAGACTGTTTGGTCTGTGTTAGCTTTTAGGACCCTCAGCATCCCAAGGCACCTGCAGAACACCACCTGTGTGAAGCTCTTGTGCTGGCTGCCTGCTTGTTTTGTATGACACCCTTCACTTAATTAAATGGAAAAGACAATTCCTTATTCAGTTCTCCACGAGGTTTCAATAAGTCTTCAGCAGAAGTGCTTTCTTTTCTGAGCTAACCTTCTCTTATGCTGGGGTGACATGAAAGCTTTGTCTAATGTAGGTCTGTGACATTCAGCAAACAGACACTCAGCTAAAAATCTCTCATTTTTGTATCTATGAAACAGTTTTTGCCTTCCTAACCTACTTGTCTAATCCAAACCTAAGCAGAGTAGTCCAGAACCTTTACAAGCAGGATACTTACCTAATTAATCCAGTTTATACTTGGAAGACGTGACCATACAGAATTCAAATTATGTAGTTCAGAAGGAAAACCAGATACCCATGACTTCTAAATTGAGATCTCTCTGGCTTTGGATCAGGAAACTTTAGTTCCACCACATCAAACCAGCAGGGGAGAATTTTGAAAATGCAATGAGAAAGCTGGTAGTGCTTCAACCTGCTGCAACAGCCAAAGGGGTGCATATTCACCGTAACCCTTCTGTTTTCTTTCTACACTTTCTAGACTTGATTCCTCACAGACCCCAAATATGCATAATAAAAACTGAAACATGTTAGACACTATGAACAGCTGACCTTTACCTAAAATTATTCTATTTCAATAATGTGTAAAAAATGATGCATTAGTATCCAAAATGCCTGTTAGGCTTTGTGAAGACAGCAGGGATGCTGCAAGGCTTTCCTTTTTTTCCCAACAGTATGGATGTCCACAGCTCTAAGCCAAGTCCTAAATATGCTCTACCAAAGCAGAATTACGATTTGAGAAGGTGATGTCCTGATCCCAGGACACATTTTTCCAAACTCTCACTTACAATTCACAATTACATGTCCACTAACCACAGGGCCACTGTTGGAAATTTGTCTGTATAGAAAACCACTATGGAGCACTTGTGATTTAACTGACACCAGCATGAGCCACAGAGAGCCTGCTCTCAACCCTAACTAAGGCTCTGCTCCAACTCTACACAGACCTCCTGTGCACCAAAGCCTTTTCCACATGAAAAATACTGAACTAATATAATTTGAAGCATGAATTTAAGCTCATTTGAAAGGCTGCAAAGCCAAGTGTAAGCATGGTTATTCCAATACCAAAGTTGCAATTCTCAGTTTAGCCTCAGCTTACTGAAGGCATTTAAACGTTAAATCTATATAAACCAGTCCTAATCTGAAAGATGTTTCTGATAAGGGCCTGTACCAGCTTAGCAGTGCAGAGAAAAATAAATCAATTGAAAGTGAGACTTGTTCAGCGATCATGTACATCTCAAGACCTATGACTGGAGGGACTTTGGTCTATTGACAGTAATCATACACTTTAACACAAGCCCGACATCATCTCTTCATTCACCAGACAAATAAAATTTCATGTTGGAAAACAGTAATGACAACAGTTAATATTTTCAGTAATAAGTTATCCTCACAAAGAGCACTTGACCTTCGTTGTAATTTCCACACAGTTTGCAGTAAACCACCTGAGTGTGTATAAAATGTAATGAATAAAGAAATATTAAAAAGGAAAGAATGTTATTAAAGTAGGTCACAATTCAAACAGCGCAATTACTGAAAAAAATGATGTTTGAAACTACATCACTCCCAATCCTTCTCACACTGGATGAGCTACTCTATAATTTATTTTGCCTAACAACAGCTTCTGTCCATATTCTCTCTCTCTTTATCCCCAAAGACTCTATTAATGCAGCCCACTGTGCCACATGACAGCACAATGTCCACACGAGGCATGAAATGTCACAGATCACAGCTTTACACCTGGCCAGCATAATATATTCATCAAATTCTTTCAAGCAGTGGAAGCATTTGTTGTTATTTTGTGGGTCAAGCCACACAGAGGCAGATGGAATGGGCACTTTATTTACATGGGAAGTCTCTAAGCCCATTCACTTTATTTATGAGGGACAAAATCCAGGCTTACACATCTAAGAAGCCTTGGACCAAAACCATTGTTATTTTTCAAAGATGAGGAAGAATGGTTTCCTCGGAGGCTTTTAGATGGCAATGACTATTCCTTTTGACCCTTAACATTATATTCCACATATTCTGAACATCTTAGAAAGCTTGGAGTTGGGATTTTGATTCATATCCTAAGAGGAGATGAGTGTAATCAAAACCCACCTGTATGTTGAGGCAAATCTGACAGTAACAGAACGATGAGACTCTACCCGGCACTCACAGCTGCCCCTGTGACACCCCACCAGTTCTATACAAACAGCACCATCACACCGTGTAACAGGGTGGAGTGGTCAGTTCTTTACTTTTAACCAGAAATTCAGGATCCATGGATGTAGATATTGGCTTTACCCATCCTCCCACAGACCACACAACAACCCAAACTGTGCACAAATACATGAAAACATAGAAAGTCAGTCCCTGGATACAAAATGTATCACTTTATGCATTATGTATATTTTGAGTGATTTTGAAACGGCATTTTAAATTAATGACATTGACGTTACCATGAGAGTTTTGGGGAAAATTCCCACATAAATAGCAAAAATCTTTGCTACAAGGAGAGTATTAACCCTGTTATATTTTAATTATCTGTGTTGCACATGAGTATCAGTGGCATATGTGGGTTAGAAGCACAGTCAACTTATGTTTGAGCTTGCAGGAAACCAAAATCTCAGGACAGATCTTCCAGTAGGAAAGAAAAAATAAAGTATCTACTACTATGTCACCCTTTTTGTTAATAAAATTAAAGGGTTAAGTCTGGATGCATATCTAATTTTATCTGCCAGCATCTGCTACTGCTTCATGACCTCTAAGATAGTCTGCAAGTACTTTGATAAACAGATTAAAAGGTAATTCAGCAGACACAGAGCAATCCTCCAAGTTCCCACAGCCATATTTGACTGAACCACAACACATCATCTCTAAACCTCCAAAAGAAGCTGAAGCCTCTTTTCCCCCGGAGAAGCACACTGCCTATCCCACGGCTTTCCCTGCCTGAATGCCAAAAGCACTGATATAAAAACACATTTGTAACCAGATAATGACTTTTTACAGTGAAGAAGTGCTTGTTTGTTAGTTTGTTTTGGAAAAGATGCAACTTCAGATTGCTACAAGGAAAATTGGGAATATAGAAAAGAAAGTCTTTTATGCATCAACTCCTTTCTCCAGAAAACCCAGTTCCAGTAAGTTTTATCATGTGTTTACTGCTGACAGATGATCCTTCCATCCATTAGTCCTCATAAAACAGGGGAGAAAACCAGGACACTAATACTTAAGGAAGGAGGCAAATATGCCCATGGCAGTGGGATTGGAACGAGGTGATCTTTAAGGCCCCTTCCAACCCAAACCATTCCGTGATTCTACGCCACGGCCAGCTCAAACTGTGGGGGAACTTCTCCATATGAAGACCATCTAAATTGGAACTGGGCTTTGATGTGCAATGCTGAGTGTCTGGATTTCCTTTCGACTTAGCAGCTCAGGGTGAAGAAAACCCCTGGACAAGTGGAATTGCAAGGCAGGTGTTCCCAGAGAGCCTTGAGCCTGTGGGAGAAAAGCAGATTGACTAAAGCAACTCATCCTGAAGGAAGGCAAAGCATTCACTTCATCCTCATGAAGAAATGAAAGCTCAGGCTTTCAAATGAGATGTAAAATACAGCCCTGACCATTCATCGTCATTAAAGATCCCATGATAATTCCTGCAAGAGTAAAAATGTTAACTAACATGTCCTG
Source organism: Cephalopterus ornatus (assembly GCA_013396775.1). Classification (NCBI taxonomy): domain Eukaryota; kingdom Metazoa; phylum Chordata; class Aves; order Passeriformes; family Cotingidae; genus Cephalopterus; species Cephalopterus ornatus. The sequence continues at coordinate 276,607 of VZRE01006779.1, forward strand.
GCCAATATCCAACTCGGATAATTGCATTCTGCTTCCTAAATCCCCCTTGCAGTTTCAATTGGATTAATTTTTCTTCATTTCTCTTCCCTAAACCCCTCCTGCATAATGTTTCCATCCCGGAATGGCTGCTGTATTCCACTCCAGAGGTGCGTGAATTATCAGTGCTGGGCAATCCCAACATACATTTTGGATATATTAGTCAGGCAAAACACTCTCTGAGCCGGAATAATACCCTCACCTCTCACTGAGGAGCATTTAACTTTCCAAATGAGAAATCCCTCTGATGTTAGGCAGATTTATTTTTTTCTCTAAAATACTGCCCTGCAAGGAATGGTACCAAACCAGCCTCCTGCCAATTAGAAAAGTCCTTTGCTGGGCCATATCCTCAGTCTAAGGAAACAGCTGCAGTTGCTTTGACTTCAGTAGAGCTCTGCTTCATTAAAACAGGAGTAAATATTCATACAGTGTTTTTCCACCAAGTCACTCATGTTTAAATGTTGGAAGAATCAAAGGAGTTGGCTGTTGAATGCATCAATCTGTGGATATAAAAGAGGAATATCGGAATGTATTCTCCTCCCTTTTAACTGGTTTGCACAATCTTCATACTATTTTAAAGGGAAGTTGGAGGTTCTTTAACTTGGCATACTGATGAAAAATGAAAGTGCTGTGAAATAGGAATCTCCTGTTGTTTGTTAGGTGTATTCTACTGTAAGTACTCACAATATTGTGGAGGCAAACTGAAAAGTCCTGACCCAGTGCATTTTTTGAAACGGGAGGAGCAAAGGTGATTTATGTGCATAAAAGCAAAAACTGACAAGCCTTTGATTTTCCTGCAGAACAATCCCAAAACGATTGTCAAGACTGCTTAGGTTTTTTGCCCTCTGCACTTCTTGTAATAGGACTATTTTATCCAACATGCTGTTTTATAGACACTGAATATAGGGTCATTTCTACCTGCTATCCAGGTTACTCAAAAGAATACTTCTCATTCCCTTTTCCAAGAGCTCTTAGCAGCAGCTTGTCTTTGCTTCCAGCCTGCTTTTGCATCTCTGGTAAAGCAAAAAACCACAAACATGCCATTTGCTTCCTTCTTTAGAATTCTGATAGCAGAAAGGCATCCTTTAAGATCCAAGAGAGGAGTTATAGGCAGATAAAAGGGAAGGACAGGGAATATACCCATTTTGGTACTTCCTCAGTATCATAACCCTCCTCCTTTGCCCCTCATAGACAGGTGTCACTGTGAAAGCATCCCTATCTGCCAGCTCCAGGCTGGGCTGGCTGCAACATCATGCTTACTCCCCCACACGAAGTGTGGAACAGGGTGATGGAAGACCTCCAACAACATCTGACTTCAGCAGCAAACACTCCTAGCGCTTGGGTATGGAATTGAGTGGTAAAGTTAAAGGTTGGTACCAAACCATGAATACCAGGCACAAGCCTGACTTTAGCTCATCTGATGAGCACAGATGGATCTGCAAAAGGATTTTGTATCAGAGCCAGATGGTTAGAGAAGCACAAATCATGTTCCTGATCTGCAGCACACACACAAGTTCAGTAAGGGGAGAGCTGATCTTCAGAAGTGACTGACTCACATTGCCTGCTGCTCATGTACTGCCATTCTGGGTACCAGTCTTGACTCCAGCCCAGCTCCTTTTGCACACAGTACCTGCCATCCACATGGGAAGTGATTCCCATCCTCCACCATATATACCTCTGTTCCCATGGGTTTTGCTCCAGTGGAGAAATGGGCTTAACGAGGAGAACACTGATGTTGCATCTTTACAATAAGTAGTGTTCCAGATAACCTGGCTCTTACAGCAAGCACAGGATGGAAAGCTTAGTCCTCTCACTGAAGTCTAATTTCAAAGCATGCAAGTGTTCATCAATGGCCTCAGTTTCATGAACAACCTGAAAAAAAGACTAGAGTAGAACGTCTCCTCCAGTCACTCATTCCTCCCCACTTTAATTTCTTTGTAAGACTACTCTACGTGGAGTGGCAATGTCTGCATTTCTGAAATAGCCACCACCACGACAATCAATAAAAAATTAGCATGAGTGCAGGAACAGAAGCTTGGGATTAGGGAGATCTAAAAATGGACGGATTTCCCTACCCTTCTCTCTGCATCTTAAAGAACCCTTCCAAGACCTAGCTATAAACATTTTAATTCTCTGTCAGTTTTCTGGAGGAAATCATTACAGAGGCAAAATCACAGAGCACCAGGTGCCACTCTGCAATAAGTGTCTGTCAGTCAAACAGGCGTCAGCCCACGAGTCACCCCAAGCACTTCCAGCCTCCAATCCAGGAAAAGGGTACTGGAAACGGAGAGCTTGCTTGGAGAGTTTCTTGGAGCACTGCTTGAGTGATCAGGCCAAGACTGTAATCAGCCAGTCAGTGGAGCAATAGCTTAATTTTTTATTTATTATTTCAAACAAACACAATTATTTACTCTCCCAGCTCTGGTTCAAGCAGTTTATACATTTAATTCAATTTTAAGAGCTATGTGTTTGTTTACCAGAGCAAACAAAAACCAGTAATGAAGGGCTGCAGTTAGAGAGAAGTAACCAACCTGCTTGTCTTCTGCTCAAAATTAAATTTTTAACACCAAATATTGACATTAGATGGTAAGCATCTTACTTCCATGACTGCTTTTCACACCTCCCAAGTACGCACCAGGATCACTGAAAGAGACGTGCTGACCTACACTTTCAGCATTACATCCCAAAGAAACCATGTAAAACCTGGTGGGGTTCCTCAGAATAAACTTAATCTCTCAATTTGCCAGCATCATCAGCCTCAGGAATCTTCCTTCCCTTTTATCTCTAGTTTTCCTTGCCTTCATTCCTTGAAGCATCAGAGATAGAGTAAACCATACATGGAAGAGAATGATGGTATCATGTACCACTGCACTCTACTTGGTTACGGAAAGATATTCTAGCTAGAGACCTCCCCATCAATTAAAGGAAGAAGGAAGGAAGTTAAAAAAAAAAAAAAAAAGATGACATATTATTGCATTAAAAAATAAAGCCTTGGGTTTGGAGCATTGCTTCTTTAGGTTTTGGGTTTTGATTTATCACCTACATGAATATCTACAAGCAGTTTAACATCACAATTAAAAAAGCACAATCAATTCAGCCCAGATTCCTTAAACCAAACATGATTACTTCCCAAAGAACTACTGAAGTCCACTGAAAATGTAGCTGCAGCATTAGAGGGTTATTTGCTCCAAGGACCTTTTTAATATGGCTGTATTGTAATACTGCAGTGCAAGAGCCTCTCCAGCCATAAAAAGAAATTTATCTCAGAAACACAACTTGTGGGCAATGAAAAACACATTTGCTTCAATATGCCATCATTTAATAATAGCATTATTTAACAAGATCAGTTAAAATGACCAGCCTCACAAGGCACAGCAGTGCACTTCTTCTCACGAGACTCCGAGGGCACCAAAAAGAAATTCATTTCTGCAAATCAAACAGTCAGAGCAACCAGCAGCACTAGAAAGACCATGTTTAAAAAGGGAGAAAAACATTTTGTGACTGACCAGGAAAAAAAGAGCCCCTCTCTATATCCACACACACACATTTTTAAAGCTGCTATACATTTCACTGGCAAGGAAAATAATAGTCTTCCACTGAAAGTAAAAACATATTTGTCATTACACTTGGATTTTTCACTCAAAATCGAGAACACCCTGAATTTGCGCACATGGGGAAACAGCTACCAAGATCTGGGTGTATTCTGTAACACATCACTAGTCAAATCCATATATCCTGGCATAATTATTTTCCTACAAGGTTATGCCTAATTGGCCACTAACCTCACTGATTAATCATCTCCACTACAAGAAGGCGTTGAGAAAAAAGCAGTAGGGCAACAAAATATTTATTCAGGCTGCAAATACTAAACCAAAAAGGGACAGCTGGTTCAAGTTGCTCCTTCCCGGCTGGCACGCAGAGGTGGATGGCGAGAAAACCCTGATCGAGTCATACACACACACACAAATAAGAAAGGAAGCGGTGTCTCACGTTCATTCGCAGCACGGAGATGCTCAGTACGGCTCTAAGTTGGCTGTGCGCGGCTCTGGAAGTGTTAAATCCTCCCGCACGGCCCCGCACCGCGGTTCCTGCCGCTCGCATCCCCGCCCGCCCGTCCCGGCCGGCAGCGAGTCGGCCCCGCGCTGCCCGGGCC